>JAAGKR010002265.1:67500-99038 GCA_011419295.1 Clarias macrocephalus | reverse complement strand
ATATATAATTTTTATTTATTTATTTATTTTTTTATATATAATAATAGAAGATTTGTGTGTGTGTGTGTGTGTTTGTGTGTGTGTGTGTGTGTGTGTGTGTTGGGGGGGGTTCACACACTGTAAAATGCCTGCAGTAGTTGACGGCATGGTTTTACTGAATAACTTATCGTTAACTAGTAGAGTTAACAGTAAGTTAACAGTAAGTTAACAGTAGAGTGTAAATTAGCTTCGATCTTACCATCAATCCAACAAAAGTCAAGGATCAGTTACAGCCTCTTAATTCACCGTCGAACAACTGAGAAGTCAGACAGCAAGAGTGTTACAGATGCTGCACACACACTTTAAAATTGTATAAAGTTGCACAAAAAAAAAAAAAAAACATTTAGCTGAATTGAATCAGTGAATTTATTTCTTCAAGCAGCTCATTTGATCTTGCAGTTGAAAGGTGTTTTTACTGACACACACACACACACACACGCACACACACACGCAAAGTAATACACTAATATGTTTCAGTGCTGATAACTTCATGGAAATAGTGTTTGAAACTGTGACTTTTAACTCAAATGTCAACTAATTTTCCAATTTGAACTTGTGACGTGATAACGGTTAATCTGTTTTTTAAAATGGATATTATAAAAAATAGAATAATAATAGAATAAAATGTGCAAAATTTTCAGATGGATGTGCTAGATAGACTTTGTATTGTAGATATAATATTTGCATGTACACCACTGAATAAAAATGCTATTGTTATTATTATTATTATTATTATTTACATTTAATCTGAATGTGCTCCAGGTCTTTACCTTGCGTAGAGCAGGAACAGGAAACTCTGTACTTCACATCACGTATGCATGTATAAAAGATCGCGGTGACGCCGTGGAGGTAAATGTGAAGTTATTTTTAGCAGCGCGGGTTGAGCTGTGATTAGAAGAGCGTGTCACATGCTTGAGGCTGCTGCTGTTGCTACCTGACCGGTTCAGTGGCTAACGCACTGACACACACACACACGCACACACACAAACACACACACACCAGCACATGCATATACTAACGGATTCACCTGAACACACAAAGTCTTTGACAGTCACAGGTTTTAAATGCCAGAGACTTTGTTTGTGTGTGCGAGAGAGAGAGGGAGAGGAAGTGTGATATTGCACTCAGGTATGTTAGATGAAATAGCTGTGAGGAGGAAATGACCTTTAGAACGCGTGGAGTGTTTAGGAATGTTTGGAAGATGTTAAAACACAATGTTTAAACCCGCTAATGCTTCTTCCCTCTGGCTTCCATTTTGTCAAGTATCCTATAAAATCACAATTTTGCGAAGTGTCTAATAAAATGGCCATTTTCCCAGGTATCCTATATTGATCTTATAAGTAACTCAGTATTCAGTAACTCTGAATGATGCTGACTCTTTGAAGTTGAAGACTGTTAAATGATCAGCAGTGTGCTAAATGATTTTTCTTTTACAGATCTCATACCTCCAAGCACTACTTAAGAGCAAGGAAAGACATTTAAATGTATTCCATAATAACTTGACATTTGCTAATAGCTACTTCATTGCAGAGCTGTACTGCTGTTTATTCAAGTACTGGAGCATGCACACACATGCACAGTTATTGCACCTACACTATATATATTGCCTTCAGCTTTTTAGCTGTTCCAAAAAAAAAAAAGAATCTCCATTTTATTAGTTAACATATTTATATAGTCATATTTACACATTTATGTTTATTAGTTGGCTATATTCTCCGCACTGCTGAAAGGTTATGAGCGACTTTTTAGGTAGAATGTTTGTGTTTGTGCTTTGCTTTTATGAGAACTCTTGCATGACATATGGTTTACTCATTGGACCTTCCGACACGTACAAAACTTTATATATATACAGTATATATATATATATATTTCAACTGGATAATGTGGATATTTTTTCACCTTCCTTGGAGAAAAAGTAGCCATTATGTTTTTTTTTCTTCCCCTCTCCTTTTTTGTTACAAACTCTCTAGTACATAATTGAATCCAAATGTAGCCTTTATTTTAACAACTGGACAATAATAATAATAATAATAATAATAATAATAATAATAATAATAATAATGAAGGATAGGGGTGCTACAGAACTTATGTAACTGCATACTAATAGATAAACTATGGTTGGTTTTATTTCTAAAGGTACACATATGTGCATTGTTGCCTGCTAGAAACTTTTTATGTAAATATATAAAACAACAACAATAAGGTTGTAAGTTGGTCACTTTATATATTTTTAATAGCTTCATGTCATTTTTTTACCCTGACACGCTGCTAATTCTGGAATTGTGTCAGTCTGAACCACACAGCTGTTCAGTCCTAATCCTGTGGGTTTTTGTCACATTGTGCTTGTGGAAATGCTCTTACTTTCGCTATTAAACAAATTACTGTTATTTCTAATGTTGATTTTTAAAGATGCAATGTCACCAAGGGTTTAAGTGCTCTCCAATTATAGATTTCTTTTTTTATGACCACATTTCTTCCACAAAATATACGGTCCAGCACTATTCTGCCAGGTTTTTATAATTTTTTGGACAATTTTGAACTAAACCTCCTTAGTTGTTTTCTTTGCTCCATGCAGGCCAATTTGAACCTTTGACCCTTCAGAAACATAAAAAAAAAAAAAAAATCAGAGATATTTACTACTGTTATGGCATCATACAGCTATTTGAAAGCTGTTTCCTGGGGCGGTCCGCATGTGAGCCAGTTTCTTTGTAGCGCTTGATGGTTTTTGTGACTGCACTTGGTGACACTTTCAAAGTTTTCCCAATTTTTCGGACTGAATTACTTTCATTTCAGTTTTTCTTTACTTAGCTGCTTTTTTCTTGCCATAATACAAATTCAACCTTCTTGAATCTTGAATGAGAAGGTGTGTCCAAACTTTTGGTCTGTACTGTATACACACACATTTTAGCCTCTATATTTCTTTCATTGTAATTTGCTAGAATAATAAGTGGCATATTTGTACGTGCTTTGATATCCACGACACTTTCTTAACCATAACCTTACACTACCATAACATTAACTATCATACATTTTGTCTAAATACAAAGTATGGTTGGCATGTACAGTAATTAATTTAACTACGTACAACCGATGTAGTAATTTGAAGTAAGTATACTGTATATTAAGTCAGCCTTTCAGTTTAGTGGACTTTGATGACAGTCTGTACTTTTATACAAGTCCTGCATTTGTCCATGTTGAGTGTGTTTCTTTGAAAATGACTTTAAAAGCCGATAGTGACATTTTCTTATAAAACAACACACTCATGATGCTATTTTTCTTTCTTTCTTTCTCCCCTGATCAGAAAAAGGAAAAAAAAAACTTTATTTAATGAAATTCAAAAACACTTCACACTTTCAGATCCTATTGTAATTTATCATGCTGGGATAATGTTATATATAAATTCTCTGCTGGATCTCATGGATACGTGGATCTTCATGAAAATGTATGTAGGGAATTTGTCAGTATAAGGATGATAGAAAAACAGCTGAATTAATGTTCAGTCATGCATCTTGGCGGCAATGTTCTTTGGTATTTACCATATTTTAAATGTTAATGTCATGGTGTAGGGATTTGTTTGTTTGTTTGCTCTTTTCACCAACTGAAAAAGAACATTCTTGTAGGAATTCTAGCAAGAATTAGCATTTGTTTTATGTGCACATTTGTACAGTATAATGTGATCAACAGTATCCTGTAGACTTTGCTTCCAGGGACTAGACCAGGATAGAGAGACTAACAAAAGGGAACGTTAACAGCAAAAGAAACATTGTGTATATATTTTAAAGGAATAATGGACACAGCTTTTAATTCCATGGTCTTTCCTGGTTTTTATTTCTTAAAAATAAATATAAGATCCCCTTTGAACAGTTGATATTGAGATGTGTCCTTTATAACGGCTCTAATCTGAGGTGCTGTTTGTTAATTGGTGATTTTTGAGCTCTAAATGTAGCAATTTTTTTTTCATTACGTTTTACTAGTAGCTGTCTTTGTCAAGACTTATCTTAAATCTTTTTCTTTTTTTTTAAAGCAATCAATAAAATTTCTGATTAACAACTAATTCTCCAAAGCCATGTGTGACCAATTAGCACTCGCAACCCTCTAATTATCAATCCCTCCCTTTGCAATCATTGTAAAATAAAGGGAAGGCCAGGGAGAGACTGTAAGACAGCATTCCAGTTTCAATTCCACAAAAGCAATGAAAAATAAGGGACAGCATGTCCTGCTCAAAGAATATGAAGACTTCCTATTCAGGGAAGGATCAATAACCTTATTCACATGCAAACCAATTATGTATTAACCTTATTCAGTAGCTTCACAATTATACACTACCTGGTAAGACCTTTTTTTAAGGGCTCTGTAATTATACATAGGGGGGGTATGGTTTGTTATAATTAGTCAGTGCATTTAATGACCACAGACAGGAATCGAATATACATAGAATTCAATTGTACTGAATATGCACATATTCTCTTTGACATAAATTACAGAATTTCATGTGACTCACTCTGCTCCCAAGAATAGAAAAGGCTGTGATGGACTTTCTAAGCCACAAAACAGTAACCTGTAGGGGAAGGGAAAGCTGAGGCATGCTGTCAGTACAATGCTACTGTATATATGGACATATATAAAATTGGTTCTTTTTATAAATGGGATACATATATACGCCTCTGACATCAGCAGGTCCTTTAAGAGAGGAATTGTTTGTCCAGCACATCCCATGTACGCTCATTCGGATTGAGATATGAGGAATTAGGAAGGTGGATAAAAAGCCTTGGACTCTTTGCCTGCTATACCCCATACACAGCAAGCTATGATGCGCTAGGTGTTCTGATACCTTTCTAACAAAACAATACCTTTCTCCCACAGCCAAAGATGCCCTGGGTGCTTTGTAAACTTTGTAAACCTCAGTAAACTGATATATGATTGAGGATTGATAATCAATAATCAATGTTACTCAGATCACCTGGTGGTGGTGTTAGTGTTGAGGCTGATAACTGTGTGTATGTGTGTGTTTGTGTGTGTGTGTGTGTGTGTGTATATATATCTCATATAAATTGGAACCATCTGGTTAAAATTATTTGCCAATATATAAGCAATGCGTCGTTTCATTCTGTAGCCCATGACTGTTACTGGGTGACATATAATGTAGACATTTTAAGGACGCACATCATATATTGGAATCGCTAGTATCTGTTTGTAAATCAAATCCTTTAATATATACTGTATATATATATATCTTAAGCTTAAATATCAGTTAAATGAAAAACAAAATTCAGTTAAATTATAAAAAATATTCAGTTAAATATATATATTTTTAATTTAACAGAATTCTTTTTTCATTTAACTGATATTTATGCTTTAATTTAACTCATATTTATGTAAATATCAATTAAATGAAAAAAAAACAGTTAAATTATTAAAATTACTCAGCTTAAATATCAGTTAAATGAAAAAAAATCAGTTAAATATATATTTTTTTAATTTAACTGATTTTTTAAATTTTATTTAACTGATATTTAAGCTTAAAATAAGTTAGAAATTAAAAGTGCACACACACAAACACGCTCGGCAGGATGCTATCACTTTGCTTTGCACCATGAGCTGTCTCTGCATGGTATGTAGCACCTCTCTGCAAGACACAGCATAAAAATAGAGCAGCATTAATCACACATACACATGCAGGTGTACGCTCATTCATAAAATTACACACCCTTTTCCCAGGACTCCGCATTCAGGCCGTGCCTTTGCCACCACAAACATATGACAGGATAGTTTACTAGTTAAGTGCACTGATAGCAAAAAGAGCAAAAAAAAACAACCTGCATTTGATTAGTATCCTTTTTCTAACAACATACATTATATATTGTAGATAGTTACATTGACCAAAAAGTGCCATGGTATGTTTTAACACCAATTAATAAACAAAATGATTAATTAAAATAATTCATAATAAAAATAAAGGTTATTTAGTCATTTAATCAAGATTTGGAATCAAGCTGCGATACGGTATTGTGCTGCACAGAAAATGATTTTTTTTTTTTTGTCCCCATACCAGATTAAAAGGTAAAACACTGTTTGTTCTGTTCTGGTTTTTGAACCTTACTGGACAGGGACAACAAAAATAAATAAATAAATAAATAAATAAATAAATAAATAAATAAAATTATAGCCCAGACATCGGGTCTACACAGTCGCCCAGCCCTAAGTACCCTGAAAAAAAAGAAGAAAGTCAATAAAATATGGTAATCAGGTTTCTTCCCTGAACAGCTGCTTGTGGCTCTCAGTACGAGCCAAACAACTAGTGTACACACACAGGATAATTAAGCTTTACAATTTATTAACCAAATGATTATTATTACTGCCTCTTATTCAGCAAAAGTGGTTTCCATTTATTATGCTTATTAGAAAATCCAATTTAGACTTCCTAAAAGAAGAGCGAAATACCGCCAGGCTGGGGGGGATCGTTATTAAAGGCTTTATACTGTACGATTATGCTTCTCTTGCATATTTTGCAAATAAATAACATGAGCTTTGCAAAAGTACAAAAAGATCCACAAATATATTGAAAGTGATTCACAAATACTAAATGTTATTCATGCTTGAATAAATTCTCAGTGTGTGTGAACAGAATGCACAGATATTTTCTTTTTTTCTCCTCAAATTAGTAATTGGTAAAAAAAATTGCTAATTCAGTTGCAGATATTTGTAGATTTATGACTGATGTGGTCCTGTACTTGTTAAATCACAAGAAATTTCTTATGCCATCTATGCAAATTATTATTATTATTATTATTATTATTATTATTATTATTATTATTATTTTAGCCCCTTGTCTAGACGGTCAAGGAAACCTTTTGCTAACTCCCACATTCTCCACTAATTATATTAGTATTGCACAAGTTCAAACAGGAAATCTAAGGTAGATCGGGCAAACAGTAATTGATACCATATGGGCATATGGGACAGCATTTAACAATTTTTCTTCTTATTAATGATTTTTTTTGTTCTTTTTGAAAATCGAATCAAATTTAAAAACACAAACATCGATCTACTGAATATCCAGGTCACGTTTTCTTTCTTTCTTTTTTCCCTTTTTATTTATGAATGTCTTAACTAAATATGCCAGCTGGAAGGCGGCACACCTCCAGGATTGGGGGATCGTACTGTTTCTCATTGGTCATTCTTTGGTCTGTGTGCACCGATTTTGCATGTTCTCTCCATTCTTAGTGTGTGTGTTTCCTCCTAAAGTCCAAACACATGCACAGTAGTTTGAATGACGTGTTCAAGTTGCCCATTGTGTATGATTTTTTTTTTTTGGCTTTCCTTGTGCCATATTATATGTTTGGGACCCTACCCAGTGTGTCCATTGTCTCCTGCCTTGTGATAGGCTCCAGGTTCCCTGCCGCAGTATGCTGTAAGTGCTACAGTATTGAAAATAAATAAATGTTATCAACTGAAGCACCCTCAGGACTCCTAATGTGTACACCCACTGGGTTTTTCCCAAGTAGATAGTGGGGGGAGGGGGGCATAAATTATATAAAGACATAATAAAACATTTAGAGATATTCTGTTTAACATGAATAGCTTATAAAATGTTAAAAATATAAAAATATAGCTCAATGTTTGGCAAATTTATTTATTTATTTAGTCTTCAGTCCATATATGTACTGTACACTGATCAGCCTTAACAATCAGAAATCAGAAACCACCTAGTTTTTGGGTTTTGGGTTGGATTGCATGTATTTGTCCAGCATATCCTATGGCTGCTCAATCAGATTGGGGTCTGGGAATTTGGAGGCCAGGTCAGCTGCATTTAGGCTCGACCCCCATGTGTGGAGGTGTGCGGTGCATCTGGTGTTCTGTTGCCTTTCTATCATGACCAGCAGTTTTTTTTTTTTTTTTTTTTTTTTTGGTGATTTGTGCTTCATTGGCTTTCTATGGGACCGGATCGGACGGGCTGGCATGGGTGCGGGCATGGGTGAGCCTTGAACCTGTCTCAAGTTTACTGGTGTAAAGTTGATAATGAATGTTGCTCAGGTTACTTAACAGTGGTGGTAATGTTATGGCTGATGAGTGTAAAATGCTCAGTGTTACTTCTGCCATACGCTCACAATGCAGTATGCAGAAAATCAGTCTATATCAGAAAATCTTCTCAGAAGTGCTGAGAGTCTACGTATGTATACTGTATATATGATTGCATTTTATTAAAATGTCCTATGTTGTTTTATCAGACTAAGTTGACAAAACCGAGCGTGTTTAATATTATTGAAATGTGCTGTACGGTAGGAGGTGTGAGTATAAGAAGGAAAGGCTTGCGTATGTGTGTGTGTGTGTGTGTGTGTGTGTGTGTGTGTGTGTGTGTGTGTGTGTGTAGAAGTTACCTGTTGCCAAACCAAACTATTACCAGACTATTAGAATGTCATTAGAAAGTTTATGAGGCTTAACATACATTGGGTTGGAAATTTAGGCAAATGTAATGTGTCTTTTAATGTTGTACCAAAAAAAAAAAAAAAAAAAAAAAAAAAATTTTTTTTTAGTCAGTATTCACTTCCATGAAAATATTATAAAAATTAATGACCATGTTCCTTCAGCTAAAATGATGCCGAAACATTGTAGCAATGTCTGCAACGTGCGTGTGTGTGTGTGTGTGTGTGTGTGTGTGTGTGTGTGTGTGTGTGTGTGTGTGTGTGTGTGTGTTCATGCATGCTAGTATTTGTTAGACCAGTTTCCATTCTCTTACATTTTCTTTTTCTTTCAGTGAGAGGTAAATGCAGGAAAAGCAATTTAAAACTCTCCAGCTGTCTGCAACAATGAGGGCCTGCTGACAGTAGTTGACAGGGTGTGTGTGCGTGTGTGCGTATGTATGTGTGAGGGAGAGAGAGAGAGGGAGATGGAGGGATGGACAAATGAAGCATTAGCTGAAGGAAGGCAAGATGAGGAGTTGGCATGGGAACATGATGAGCTCGCCACTGTATAGCTTTTGAGTAGTTTGTGTCTATTATCATATGTCGCTCTCTCTCTCTCTCTCTCTCTCTCTCACTTACTCTTTCTCTAGTCTGTGTCTGAGTGTGTGTGTGTGTGTGTGTGTGTGTGTGTGTGTGTGTGTGTGTGTGTGTGTACGCGTGTTTTGGCTAAGCAGCTATGGCGGTAACTAAATCCCTCACATTAAAGTAATATCATGCTGAGCTGAGCTGAGGACTTGACAGCAGGTCTTTAGTGATTAATTGAGTGTTTAATGTGGACATTATACAATAGGACGACTGTCCCAAAGCACTGAAGAGAGGGAGGGAGGGAGAGAGTGAGTGAGGAATGTATATAAAGTTTATAATTGCTCATCAAACTTACTCGAAAGATCATGCCACAGGGGTATGTATATCTGTATATCCATTTTTCTAATCATGTGGCACTTTTGTGGAAGGAAACACCAAGGACAGTGTTGGCTACCCAGTATCCAGTGGTGGACACTGATCAGAGGGTTGGGGTTTTATGTTCCAACACCATCAAACTTTGACTGCCCGATGTTTGAGCAAGGACCTTAACCCTCACCGTTCCAATGGATAGGAAATGCAAAGGAAATGATTTTACTGCTCAGTAACGTTTCCTCTTCTTGATAAAGCATTTAAAGGAGAAATTAGTTAGGACCAAGGAGGCAACCTCCAGTTCTGAAAAATGAGTCCATCTCAGAAGTGCAAAAACACACAGTTCCGTTGAATGACCACTAGCTGGCTCCAAATGTGAGTCAAGTCCCATAGAGCCCCAAGTTATTCAATGTTATCCAACTTTACAAGAGAAATAATGTGTTTGCAGCATGGTACAAATTTTTTTTTTGTCTTCATAACTGAATTTCCCATTCAGGGTGTTTATTTGGGGTGAATTTCTATTTGGAAAATTACATTAAGCCATGAAGTATGCATGCTTGGGGCAAGGCCGACCTGACTGACAGCTGCATCGTAGGCGTCAAAATATTAGCTGTTTGTTGTGTATCACTTTAGCTAACCACCTGGAATTGTTATAGTTGAACTTTACACAAGAAGTGTAAGAGTTGACATGAGACGACATGCACATGTATGGATAACAAATTTCATGGATGGATGGAAAGCAAATGTAGTGTACTCATAAAAATTTATGTTAGCATTTTAGTTACTCTAAAGAGTAAGCTGAGTACCTTGTGGTAACTGAGGTAGGTACTGTATTTGTGTTCCAACCAAGCCAAATGAATCTCGTTCATCAAAATGAACAAATCTTTTTTTGAGTCATTTAGTTCATTTTGATCAGAAATAAAATAAAATTTTCAATAAACACGTCTAACATACAAAAATTTTGGCTATAGTTTCAGTAATGAAAATATTACAATGCAATGGTTCGTTCGTTTGTCACGTGTCCTCCATAGATGCTGTGCAGTTCACTACGCAGGAAACAAAATTGAATGGTTCTTCTTTTGAGTCTTCTAGTCTGAGTCGTTTGTTCTTCTGAATCTATGGGAGTCATGTGACAAAAGAACGAACGACTCGGACTAAAAGACTCATGAGAAGAATTCGATTTTGTTTCCTGTGTGACACACTGCATAGCGTCTATGGGAGTCACGTGACAAAAGAACAAATCATTCGGACCAAAAGACTCAGGTACCTACTCGCTTCTGTTTTCTGTATATAACCTACGGAGGTTTTGCGATGCTTTGCGCATGCGCACCCAGTAGAAAATCAACAATTTACCCTTTGAGACTACTCATTCTTCTGAGTTATGTTAAAGATTCGTTCAAAAAGAGCGAATCGTTCATGAATGAGCCATCACTAATTCCAGCCAGGCTCCATTTGTTCTAACCATTTGCCAATTAATGGATTACCTAGGATCACATCTTTCCAGTCATGGTGAGGGACAAAAAGCATCTCAGCGTCAGGTTCTATTCCTTTCAATTATGTCCTAGAAGCAAATACACAAACTGAACAAAACCTTGATTTCTGCATAAACAACCAGATCTTAAGTTGATCAAAAGTCCATGAACCCAGACTGCCTTGTGTTACTGGTGCAGACTGGTGATGCAGGTGTAATGGAGTAGGGGATGTTTTCTTGGGAAATTGTAATACCAAAAGGGCATTATTTTAATTATTTAAATGCCATAAACATTGCTGCTAACCACATGAATCCATTTATTGCCACAGTTTACCCGTCTTATAATGGGTACTTCCAGCATGATAATGCCCTGTAATGTTGCACAAAATGTCTCCAACTGGTTCCATGAGCATAACGATGAGTGTGATGTGCTTCAATGGCCTCCGCAGTCAACAGATCTGAATCAAACTGAGCATTTTTGGGGAGAGGAAAGCTGTAGCATGAATTTTCAGCTGATTAATCAGGGGAAATTATACAATGCATGGATCTGTACAACATACCTAGTGCAAAACTGAGCCAGAAGTGTACTGTATATAGTGTTTAAATCAGGAGTTTATTAGCAATCCCACCAGCATGCGGAAATAAAGAAAGTAGTGCGACTGTAGTAGCTGTAATTTTTTTAGGAGGAGGGTATGTGTGTGTGGGTTTAAGGCAGAAAGGATAAAACAAATATTGAAGAGGAAAAAAAAACCTATCACTGGGAAATGAACTCTATTTCTAAAGGGCACTGTAGAAAATACCAAAAAGTTGCCACTGTCTACAGTAAGTTCTGTTTTCATTGTTTCTTATTCAAGGTTTTGGTTGCTGAGGTAAAAGTAAAACAAATGTGTGGGTTGTATGTGCACAGCAGACTCTATCATTGCCCTGGCAGCAATTCACTTTAACATTTAATTACCCCCTGTACACAAACATGTTCATAGGTGCTCATGTGCGTGCACAGAGAGAATTAACACCTACACACACACAGAGATGCAAAATCACAAAATCAAATCAGCTCTAGACTTACATGTAAAATACAAATTATATATCTAGGCGAAGGTCAGGGTAATTTCATCTATTTTCATATTTTTGTTAAAAATAAAATTTATTCTACATTCATAACAGCCAAGTTAAGTATTTAAAATAAGAAGAGCGTGTTTAATATGGTGGATAAAATAAATCTTTAAATAAATTTAGCAGTAATTTTCGAAAATATAAACTCAAGCCCCAAAAAGACATTTAACAAAACAAAAAAAAAAAAACTGTTTTTGCATTAAAACAGAGTTACAACACAAAAAGTACATGTTGTGACACTTGACAATACAGTGGAACCTTGGATTGCAAGTACCTTCTGCGAGTGTTTTGCAAGACGAGCAAAAATTGTAAAAACATTTTAGCTCTGTAAATGAGTGAGGTTTTAAAATATGAGCAGTATTGTGGGTAATCGCCTCCCACACCTCCTCAGTGAGTGTTTATGACTCATATTATTACACTGCAACCACATGTGCGCATTTTTTATTTTGTGTTTGTATGTGCACGCACGCTTGTGGTAAACCGTCTCTGTCGGTAAACTGGCATGTGTGTGTATTCATGTGTCTGTGTGTGCGCGCGCTTGTGTGAGTGAGAGTCTCTTTTGGTAAATTGGTGTGTGTGTGTGTGTGTGTGTGTGTGTGTGTGTGTGTGTGTGTGTGTGTGTGTGTGTGTGAAAGTCGTCCTACACAGTAGCCCCCTTCCTCCTCCTTTCCTCTCTCTGGTCCCAATCACTACAGCCATGATTCTTTTTAAAGGTAAAGTCCTGGTTAATTTGTTTTATTTTTACATTATATTTTGTATTAATCATTTTTATGTTAATAATTTTGGGTTGTGGTACGAATCGTCTGAGTTTCCATTATATCTTATGGGGAAATTTGCTTTGATATACAAGCAAGCTTCTGGGATGAATTACTGTATGCTCACAATCCAAGGTATAATTGTAGAGAGGAACATATAATAATATATAAAGTATGTGTACAAATACAAATAGTACTCCTGAAACTGGTCAAATGGTAAGTAAATTCCACTGGACCTATAACTCAAATATAATATAGCGAAATTGACATCTGTGGGGTAAATTAATGCATGTGGCCAAAATTACCATGACTACACTTCTTTTGAAAAATGCACATAGTTAAGTAGGACTATGAAAATAATGTGTGAACCAACAGTGGATGCCTTTCCTGATGCAACCCTACCATTTCCTCTGGGCTTGGGACCGGCACTGAATCCAGTGACTGGGGTTCACGCATTGGGTGGGAATCTAACCCTCCTGAATGATCATGTGCAAGGCATAAAATCCAAGGAATTAAGAGATGATTTGTAGGCTTTTAGACAGAATTATCACTTTGTGATGTAAAACAGTATGGGCTCATTTAGCGTAGATGCTTGGTTCCCCATCAGGTAGGTGTAAATGTCAGGCTGTTCCACAATAGTTAATCTTTCATATGCATTAAGGGAGTTGCATTGGGCAGCAAATCTGGTCCTGCTGGTTAATGTTAACTTTTTTAGTTGCAATTTTGCTTCAAGATAATGAGTGCATTGTACTGGATTGACTACATGTTCAGATAAACTTGTCATTTATTCAGTCCTGAGTAAAATACAAGTCAACAAAACTAGGAAACATGTTCTGGGATTTATTTTGCCTCCAGCTAGGCTCCGCCTACAAAGAAAGTTTCATGGTGGTGTTTACTTTAATAAAATTTTCCAGTTATATTACTACAACTTGCAAATGATCATTTATAAGACAGCATGAATACAGCATTAACCTCACCTGTAATGGGAGATCAGCTGTGGCTTAGTTGTTCTTTATTTTAAAAAAAATCTATTTACTTTTTTTTATTTATTTCTGGGAATATATAATTTTCATATAACTTATTTTCTTACTGGTACACTGGTAAATCTGCACATACACAATGTTTCTGTGGCAGCAATTATTTTCTTTTTATTCAGTTAGTTTTTTAAAGGTGTGACTAAAGGTTTAATATATTTCTACAGTGTGTGTGTGTGTGTGTGTGTGTGTGTGTGTGTGTGTGTGTGTGTGTGTGCGTATTCATTCTGAAGAGGTCAAATATGTATAGCACACGTGTTTTTTTTTTTTTTTTCTGAAACGGCTTTCTTTTTCTTAACCCATTCTCTATCTTCCCCCCTCTGTCTCTCTCAGCTCCATCCACAGTTCCCATCATGCACCAGGTCAGCTCGACCATGAGGAGCATCACACTATCATGGCCTCAGCCAGAGCAACCCAATGGCATCATATTGGACTATGAGCTGCGATACTATGAGAAGGTAAGGGGCTCTGTGTGTGTGTTTATGAGTGTGTTCAAGCACATCACATTTTATCAGGCTCTCCATGCTGCAGTCATATTTTTTCAGAAGTGTGGATTGATTGCTTTAAATTAAATTGAAACATGTTGGATAGAGTTTTACTACAATTATTTTACTGCTTTGAAATTGATGAAAAGAGATTTCACTGTGGCTTGTTGTTGGATAAGACATCCGAGAACTCGTGTGTGTGTGCGTGTGTGTGTGTGTGTACGTGTGTGCGCGTGGGTGCGTCTGCGTGTGTGCGTGTGCGTGAAAGAGAGAGAGAGAGAGAGAGAGAGAGAAGACTGTTCTTTGTTCTGTCTGCATTCCTCTAAATGGACATCTGATACTTCGGATTAAGAGGCCTGTTTTCATAATCATAAAACAAGCGTGAAATTAGACATAAGATCGCGGCGTTGGCTGGGTGTGATAGACATATTCTTGTTATCTTTTTGGCACAGATAAGTCAACATGAGATGTGGGTTAAGTGATACCCGAGCGAGCCACTTTGATATTTTCATAATGGTATATGACTAATAAAATGTTTGAAATATTTGTTTTAGCATTAGACCTAAATAGCTGTCTGTCTTTTCCACCCACTTTCTTGAGTCTTTAGGGCATAGGGTTAATATCTTCTAATGGCATTTTATGTTTGTTGTTATAGTAAGTGAATATTCCTCCAGAATATATTATGTTTTAACTGTTTAAGTCTCACTTGGTTATTCAAATATATTGCGGATACAGATTTATTTAGTACTTGGTTTTATTATTATTATTTTTGTTTAGTATAAGAATATTAGGCACCTCGCACTTCCAGGGCCCAGGTTCGATTCCGGCCTCGGGTCTGTGTGCATGGATTATGCATGCCCCCCCCCTGGTCCTTTGGTTTCATCCCAAAGTCCAAAAACATGAAGAATAGGTTAATAGGTGTTTCCAAATCGCCCATAATGTGTCAATGAGTGTGTATGTGTGTGCCCTGCAATGGATTGGCAGCTTGTACCCCACCTCGTGCCTAAGTTTCCGGGGATAGGCTCCAGGTTCCTCACGACTGTGTATATAGGATAAAGCTTTATAGACGTGAGAGTGAGCAGTGGAACACTTTTTATAAGAAACTACTGTAGGGTGCCATCATTTGTACATACAGTAGAACAGCGTTGTCAGAAATGTGACCGAACTTAGAAGTTAAAAAATTGTTTGGACTTTTTCCACTAAGAGGACATCCAAAAATGTGTCCTTTGGACCAAGCGCAATTTGGACCAAATGGTAAGTAGAGAATTCGTGAACTTCTCAACTATAAACTCTCCAGCGAATGACATCAAATCAACATGACTTCTCACAGCATCAGTCGTATACAAGGCAGACACTCTGACATTGACATGGGTTTGGAGCATACTGTACCAGATACAGAGATTTCGACTTTTAAATGCCTTTTTAAGTAAGTAAGTGTCTATTTTTATTATTGATGACATGTCTTGCTTAATAAACGTTATAAATAATTATTCCAAAAAAAATGTTTGACCTTAGACATAAGTAAATGTAAAGTAGACAGATAGATAAAAAAATAAATGCTAATCATACTGTATAAGGAAAAAGGCTGATAAATGTACAATCATGTACTATAATGATAAAAAATGTTTAACAATTCAGTTTTGCTGTAAGAAGTCATAAAATAACACCAGTAAATAATAATGTTAGATAAATGCAGGCAAAGTAAAATAGCATAAAAAAAAAAAAAAAAAAAAAAAATATATATATATATATATATATATATATATATATATATATATATATATATATAAAATCAAATAAATACACCCATTGATAACCTTAAAGTCTCCTACAAAACCTTTTTGTTCTTCTGTTAAAACATTGTTTCTTTTTATTTCATTATTTCAGACCAAGGATGTAAACATTTTCTGTCGAGATTTGGCTTTGCAATTTATTCTGTCAAAGTGTTAAACATTAGCCCTAATGCAGCACATCTTAAAAAAGGAGGTGGTCTAGTGTTTCCACCAATAGAAAGGGCATGGTGTAGCCGTGGTGGAGTCAATATGCGCCATGTGTTTGTTTGTGTCTGTTTGTGGCACAGTCCTCCACTGCAGATCAGCCGGACGCTTTTCCACAGGGGTTTATGGGGGGTCTCCTGCTGCCTCGTGGGAAGGAGCTCAGTGCCAGCTCAACTCCTTCACACCAGCCAGAGAATTCTGATGGATGACCTTCACACTTACTGCATACAGAGCTTTTTTAGTAGCATTTTTAAAAGCTCTCAGTTGAGGTGTGCTGAAGAATAGTAGTTTTCCATCCTCTTCTGGGTGCTCAGCCACTGCAACAATGAAAGGGGGGTTTGTTGCCAATCCCCTCCAGCTCACCATTCTTGTGCCTCCCTAAACTCTTAAAGCACTAGGATCGCCTCTCTCTGCATCCTCTGCAGTAGCTGATGAGACTGGATTCCTGTTTTTTCTTGTACTGTAGTGTAGTGATGGACTTCTGGACTTCAAGATTTGTACGTCTGGTCCTTTGAAGCGCTGAAGAAAACTCCACCGCATCAGGATTCCTGCTGGAATAAATAGGTTGCGGAAAAACTGTAGGGGATTTACAAAGTAGCATGGCTGGTTTCTTTTTCTGTTTAACCATAAAAGAGAGAACCATGCTTTTAAAACTGATTGGTGAAACAAAGTTGTCCTTGATACAGTACGTCAGTCTCGTTTAAATTCAGGACAAACAAGGGTTTGTCATATTTTAAGGTCCCCACCCTTTGCAGGAGTAGACAGACTGTGTCAGTCCAGGCTAGTCCTTCACTGTAGATCAGTCTTTGCACTTGTCTGTTCATCTATGCACCCCAGTTCTGATGCTTGAGTAAAGGACGGGGCTTGATAAACCGCCGAACTCCATGTGAGAGCTTGAATGTCCTCCTGCATGGTAATAAAAAGCATTACATTGCCTGCATAGGATAATGCTTCCACTTTCTCTGTTAGTCCACACTCTTCATGCATGTTTTTCTTAATTTACATAAAAAAGGTTCAATAGCCAGACTGTACAATCGCCCTGACAGTGGACATCCTTGCTCGCTGCATTTTAAAAGGATAGCCCTCGCCAACCTAAAGGCTAATGGAAGCATCTGAATATAAAAGCTTAATCCATGATATAAACCTTGCACCCCATATGGAAGGAATTTTCTTGATCTACTGTAATAGATAAAAATAGCAGGTTATAATAATAGATTTTTATAATAAAAACATTGTCCATTATGGTGCATCCAGGTACACAGTAAGCCTGACTTGGATGTACTGTATTACAGTTCCTTTAGTCTGTTTAGTCTGACAAAAATGTTTAAAGTACTTTATAGTCTGTTCTTTTTTCTTTTCTTTTTTCTTTTCTTTTCTTTTTTTTTTTTTAAACTAGTGTCTCTTTGGTCTCTGGTTTTCTTAAAACACCTTTTTTTTTTGTAAGCTAAGATAAAACAGCCCATGTGCAACTGGTGGGCAATTTGCCATTGTTTATAGACCAGGTAAAAACCTCATGTAAGTCTGCTCCCATTATTTCCTGGAATTGTTTGTAAAATTCAACTGGGAGTCCATCTTTGCCCCACTGTCTCTTTGCTCGTCCAGTGGATAGCTGCTGTACCACAGTAGGTAGCCCTTGAGGTCCAATGTCCCTGTCCAATGCTTCCACTAGTCATTCTGTCAGCTTTGGCAGCTCCTTCATTAGCTCCTCTCTGCATCGTGGGTCAGTGGCATCCCCATGGTACAGGTCTTTGTAGAAATTCATTGCAATGTTTTCTCATTTCCGCTGGTGATGTGGATGTGGTACCATCAGAACTCTGTAAGTACAGCATCCGATTGTAAGATCTGATTTTCTGTTCCAGACTGAAGAAGTAGGAGGTCGGGGCATCAATGTCTTTGAATTTGTGCTCTGATGAGAGCTCCCTTGGCCTGCTCATGAAGACAGGAGCTTTGTGCCTTCTTTTCTGTTTCTAAAGATTTCTCTTTCTTCCATCGTTTTTAGTATTTCATCTTGCAGACTTGTTATCTCCCTCTCCAGTTCCTCAACAGTACCTTTTATTATTGCATTTCTGTGTGCTGAGTATTGCTGACAAAACATTTTAATTTGTGCTTTTCCAACCTCCAACCGTGTGCCTACAGATGTGAACTCTCCTTGTCCGTTTCCTCCATTCCTCCCAAAATATTGTGAATTTAAACCTGAAATATTGATCCTGGAGCAGTTTAAACGCGAAGAAGTTCTGGGCTTTGCGTTGTTAGACAACGTGAAATCTATCATGACCATGTGGTGATCTGAAAAGCCGCTGGGATAAATAAAACTCTTTCTATTTTGTCACTTTTCGTAATATAAAAGCTATCTCATTTTGCAGCACTTATCCGTGTGTCAGTTGTTTTTATCTATATGTATTGTTTTATACACATAGGTTCCATGGGTTCCTTTCTTCCATGGATCTATAGTTCACGCTTGAATAATTTAATCTAAACCTACAGAGGACCGGATGCATGGTTCTTCCTCGTTCCTGTCAATTGTTAAATCTCTGGTGCAGTTCCAGTCTCCACCCATGACTGCAGTGTGGTTACTGCCATGTTGTGTGACTGCATTTTTTACATTATAGAACATTTTCACTTTCTTACTTCCTGTGCTCGTATAAGCATAAACATTCATGAATAAAACATTTCAACGATTTCAACTTGTACCATTAAAGCACAGCCTTGCTCTACCTCTGTGCACTTAGGGATAGTTGCTTTAAGTCTTATTGAAACTAAAATTGCTATCCGGCACTGAAATTAGATGCATGACTGAAAACTAGTTGGTCTTCTCACAACCTCCTCCATTCTGTCACGATTTCTTTGTGTTTTGTGTAAAAAGGATGGATTGATGGTTCCGTCTACATGCCGCCCGGCACATTGAGCAACTGATATGCAGCCGCCGTTTCTGTGACAGATATTTAAAGGTTCGGGTTGCCAGCTCGACGCCGATTGTATCTGAGCATTAAAGGGTGAAGGACCTTCCTCAAGGCTCCAACACTGGTGACCTAGTGGCGTTGGGGCTCAAACCGCAGTCCAACAGCCTACCCTCCTTTGTGTAAAAAGGCAACATCAATGTTTTTGTGTTTGGTGAATTGAATGACTACAGCCTAGTTGTTTCTATTCCTTACCCCCCATTAATGTTTAAAATGCCCACTCTTGACGTATCCATGGAAAGCAGATACAAGAGTAAAGAAGTACAGACGAGGACAGCTTCATCAAGAAAGAAAGACCCATGTCATATGTCATATTCGCAAGAAAACTCTCTTTTTATTGCTTATTTGCACCAAGCTGGCTTCTTTTTGTATTTTTGCTACAGTACAGGAAAAAAAAAAGGCAAACCTCCATGGTTTCTCCAAAAAATTATTAATTTAATCAATATATGCATCATGGATTTCTTTCTCTTCATAGTAGCAGTGTTGTTCTCTGTCTCCACATCATTATACTCGCTACCTTCAATGTCCTGTGTAGCATCTTCTCCATATTCCATATCCACATCCACTAATTCATACATTACCACATTCACCGTGCAACACTTCTAGCTTCCTCTATAACACTTCTAGTGTTCTGTCTTACAACCCTTATTTTCTACAGCGTTATATGTGACTATATCTGTGTTTTCTTTAGCTGTGCTGATTTCGCTGATTATTTTTATCCTATTGTCATCACACTCTACAGCGATATTTCCTGCCATTGAACCCATATTTCCTATTTCCACATCATCATTCTTTGTTACTATATTTTTACTTACTCTTAACTAATATGGTTCCGGCTCGATTTCCTTCCATCACGTCACTGCTCTTTGTTCCTGTTCCATCACCATCCTCAGTAGACACTACAGTACACAGAGCCTCTTACATGTGCATCACTGTGCATCACTGCTTTCTCCTGCCTGCTTTTCCGTCACACTAATCCCAGCACTGCTCGCAGCACAACAGACTCAGTAGCAGCAGCAGGTTGAGCAGTAGCCACGCCCCCTGCATTAACTTCGGACTGTCTAGTATTTCCCCTCACCGCTGCCCACTTCTCTCGTACACCCACAGCACTCGGCTCTGCTCTCGCACTTGCCTGTGTTTGTGTGGGCAAGTGACCCTTTTATGTCTTATGTCTTCGTATTCAAAGCATTTCATGTTCCCAGTGCCTGCATGCAGCATATACAGTACTGTAGGATTTTCCTCCATCTGTGATTCTGGAGGAAATGTCCAAAAAGGGTTCCTTAAGAAACATGATCGACATGAAGTGCATCAGCTCTGGGTGTTTACAGTTTAGCAGGACCATTTAAATGCCGCACACTACCTTTCCAAAGAGAGAGTGCTCGGGCTTATGCTCGCTGTCCTCATTCGGTATGAAGGGGGCATGCACTAATAGAATTCTCCACTCGTGCTTAATAAGTTGATCCTCAAGTGCTTTTTCTTTGACAAATACTTTGTTCATTTGTGATGCCGACATTATATTTGGAAATGCCACTAGCTCACCCACGGCCTCCAGCACCCGCTCTGCCATTCCCTTGGGACCAATGTCCGAGGGAGACCGGCTGGGGATTGCCGCTCGCCGCGTTGAAATCTTGCTCCACAGGGCCACTTCTCCCCTCAGATAGAGTTTTTTTTTTATTATTATATTATTTTCTATTATTTTTTTCTATTTACTTTATTTTACTTCCTTTTCTGGTATATTTTTGTTATCTTTTTTATTTATACATATAAATCTAATGTGACCCACCAAAAGAAAGAAAGGAAAAAAATAGGAGAGGGAAAAAGTTCAAACAGTCGCTCTTCACACTCTCCACACGCCACTTTCCCACACCAACTCCTAGCATGCAACAGAGCGAGAGAGAGAGAGACCTTGTGGGAACTTCATCCACATACTTCATACTTCATACACATACTTCATACTTCATACACTTCAACTTCCCGCTAAAGTTGTTACAACTCAAAAAACTGGGTGTTTATGTATCTTTAGTCAAAGTCTGCGGTTAATTACAGTAAAACTTTCATTCCCGTTTCCTTGGGTTATATAATTTAATTGAATATGAAGAAATCTACTGTGCATGATTTTTTCACAGTATTGTAGATGATGCATGGAAATCTACTGTCTTCTTTCTCAGACGATACAGTAGATTTCCATGAAAACCTCCATAGACCGTATGTGCTGTATATATATATATTTAAAAACTACACACTGTTGATATCTATTTGTATCCAAATTTTATATTCACACTAGCGTTGCACATAACATAAATGAATATTAAAACTCCTTGCCTGATAGTTTCATCCCACTGAAGGCAATCACACTCATCCAATTTTGCACAGAGCTGTTATTGTCTGATGATTATGCGGCATCCAAAAATGAGTCCGGATATGAAAATGAGTTTAATCAGAAAGCGTGGGATGAAGATCCCTCTCGACAATGGATTAACGCAATGCAAACGCCACGAGTGGAAGCACTTATTTACCCATAAATATGCATGAAGAGTAATCATCTCCTTATTTGTGTTCTGTGGGTCCTTTTGGCAAATAGACGAGCACTTCTCAAACAAATACAGACGAGCAAATATCACTGAACAGCTGCTTCTGTAAGACATGAGAAAAGTGAGTGATGCTAAAGGAGCTAAATACTTTCTGGCAATAATTTATTCGGTTACGGTGCATTTTTAATATCTGTGTGGATATTTGTACAGCATAAAGAGAATGGGATGCTTTGGAATAGTGTATGTATGTATGCAGCATATTCTTCACCGTTCAACTTACAGTCATGTGTAAAAATTAGTATCACCTTCTTGCAATTCTTTATTTTGTTTAAAAATGGCGGCTCGGTTGCTTAGTGGTTAGCACGGTTGCCATGCACCTCCAGGTTCCAGGTTTGATTTCCACCCGGGTCTGTGTGCATGGAATTGAGACCCTGCAAACAGGATGAAGTGGTATAGCTGAGGAGTAAGTGAGTGATGATTTTTAATATGATATTATTGTAGGCAGAGGTCATTTCCTTCTTTGTTGTAGTGATTGTTCTGGGCTGATTCTGATGGACTACTGACTTCAGATGACCCCTAAGAGAAAAGTTAAGTGGTGTTGGATCTGGATCTGTTCGATCTTCAGTTGTTAGATTTGAAGCCATCCTGGGTGTGAAATAACATGACATCATACAATTTGTTAAATACGATGCATTTTGTCCTTCACAGACATGAATCACTCTGCAAAGCGTAAAGCATTTACCTCATACATTTTTGACATATTTCGCATAGGTCGAGGTTTTGAATGCATCTTGAATATATTTCGGTTTTGCATTCATCTCAAACAGAAGTAAAGTTTAAGCATTTTAAAATTCTGCTCTCCTCCATCATGAAAAAAAGAGAGGAAAAGAGCATTTAAGGAATGTATTTCAATATCACTGTGGGACGAACAAGGGATTCAACACCCGTACAGTACATACTGTACTGTACATAGCGCACTAGGTTTTTATTTTATGCTATTTGGGATTCAAGCCAGAACAGTCAGTTAGCTACTGTGTTAATTAGAAATGTTGAAATGTCAATATTAGTGAACATTGCCCGCAGATTGTTTTATGAAGCGTAAAAAAGCACACTATATTCCATAGCATCGTCTCATGTGAAACAGACGAATCAGCTAATGCTAACGCTAACAATCATGTTCAGCCTTAATTTGTCACATAGAAATTACTGCACAGTTCTTTATTCTTTACATATCTTAGCTTTTTGTTAGTAGGCAGTGGTCAGAGTGGCCCCCCCTCGGAGCAGACAGGGTTGGTTAAGGGCCTCGCTCAAGGGCCCAACAGCAGGTTAGAACCCCCAACCTTCCGATCAATAAATGAGTAACCCAGGAGAAATCACGTATTTGTACACAATCATATTATGATGTTATGATGCCTAACATTGTGTTTGATTTGTCAAGAAGTAGTAGTCTTTTCTTTGCCTTAATGAGGTAAAGTAGTTTTGTCACCCAGCTCACCCAGCAACTTAATACTGGTAGGCTTCAGGGATTCTGTATGCTTTAAAAAGTTCTGAGAAATGCTGTTTACCATGTAATGATACAAATGAAATGTGGTGTGAAATTTGGTAGGCTCAGCGCTTCATCTGCACCCCTAAACCTCCCAGGAGACATTAAGTCTGAATCTTGTTTTTACATGATTCTCTATGTACCTGTGTTTGTGAACACTCTCAAGGTCATTTACCCTATTCGACGCCGTCCCTGATATTTACGTTAAGTAAAACACTGCGATTCTGTTATTCTTATCAACGAAAATGCATAGCAGCCTATTACTTGGAAATGGTACATCCTCTGTCGACTGTTGTGGTTGACGTCATGGTAGTCAGGCGTCTGTGAAAGCTTTCTGCTTTATAACACAAGGTACTTGGGGGGGGGGGGGGGGGCAGCGTTTTTGAGAATGACATTTGCAATTAAAACGAGTTCTCATTCCGATTATTAGCATCATCCACATCCACAACAGTCTCGGTCTCGTCAGCCGAGGTGAAAGTCACTTGTGGCATTTAAACCCGAGCCTCATCACCGTCGCTCTTCACTCCACTGATCTCTGTTTGCTCTGACATCAGTGAGGAAATAATCGCTGATTAATTCTATCAGTTCTGTTCTGTTGACTAAATTTCTCATTATTAGGTCATTTAAACATTTTAAACACTTCGCCCGCTGTCATGAGTACAAAGCGCGTACACTCTTTTCTGTTTTGACGATGTGTGGCGCATGCCAGACATTCCCGAAAGCCCGACATTCATTATGATATGTCACAGCTCCGGGGGTTCGCCGTTTAATCCTGAGCCGGGGGTTACGCTCCGAATCCGTCATGACCGCGAAGCAGTGGCTTAAAACAAATGAACGTCATTTTCACATTTCCGAAGATTACATGACCTTCAAAGTGCATCATGTAAAAAAAGTCACAGAGATCCATTCTGTAGTGTTGCTGCATACGCCGGGCCTAAGCGGGGTTTTTGTTTGTTTGTTTGTTTGTTTGTTTTGTGCGCCTCCTTGGTTGCTAGAGATTTGTTGTAGAACGTGTATTTGATTAAAATCTGTAATTTCAGCTGTGCACTAACATCCATCTTATATCCCAACACCAGCCATTTTTCAAAGCTATTCAAGTATATGAGCATTTTGATATTGTTCAAGATATGTGCGTGTGTGTGTGTGTGTGTGTGTGTGTGTGTGTGTGTGTGTGTGTAGTGCAGAAGCTTTAGAAAATGAATGCTTGAGGTTGAAATGTTTTGTTTTATAGCATTTTTACACTTCAGAAATTACTACCCAGATATCAGTCATGGCTTTGTTTACATTTCATTCTGCACGTATGCTTGAGTCATTATTGTTTTGTTTACTTAGCTTTATTTTTTTTTCTACATTTTTTTTTAAATTACATCCCTGATTACCATGTTCAGCCGTGAAAGCTGATTAACAAGCAAATTCGCTCTCAAGAGGGGAAAAAGCAATGCATGTTGCCTTGTTTAGAATGACTTATGTGTTTTGAGGCACTTGGGAGGAAAGGACAAGTTCAAACGTCTGGTTGTTGATGAGGATTGTTGCCCGTGACCTGTTCAACCCCAAGTCTCATAAGCCTTTGTTCACTTTTAAAAGTGAAAGTGTTAATTAATTTTCTTTAACAGCAGCTGGTGCCCCTTGTAATTCAAAGCAAAGCGTGTGGATGCCTAACCACTACACCCATATGTCCCCATTTCAAGGTCATCTGCATCGACATGGAGTTGTTTGCCCTGTTTGCTGTTAATCCCTACTCTTATGGGAAGGCTTTACACTAGATTTTGGAGTGTGGCTGTGAGGGATCCTCTAATCAGCATTAATAATGTCAGGCATTTAAGTTCATTACTTATTACTTACTTATTAATACTTTATTATTATCTGTCGAGTAGGGTGGGTGTGTAGGTTCTCCAACGATCATCATCTACAGGTTGGCGAATAGATCATTTTTTAGGGGATGAGCTTTTTGAAGGTCTTCTAATGATGTTTTTCCAATTCTTGAAGCACACGTGCTAATCAAAACACCACGAACGACTTATTGCAAAATCGGCGTAAACGTTAAACATCGCTGTGGCTATGTCTGAGTTTCACGTTCGCTCATTGTTCTAACTTGCTGTCGATGATGAAATCGCAGACGTTGTAGCACTTGTGGTCAGAATATCCCCAGACGATGTCGTTTGGCACACTGACTTATGAAGGTTGGTGCTCCCAGTGACTGCGCCGCCTAATGTCTTGTGCTGCCATCTGTTGGCGTGCTACCAAACTAGTCTCTACATTTTTTGATACCACCTCGCATAGTAAGCATTTCATTACACCTCAGTGGTGCTCCAGTTTAAGTACACAAATTGTTCAAGATTAACATGAAAAAGTCACGATTCGTGCGCTTCAAAGTCGGTGGAAACCGTTTAGGGCAGCACCACACATAGTACGACGGTGATGGTAGGGTGTCCACATACTTTTGGCCATACTGTGTTCTGTGAAGACGATACCGTGAAGACAGATCATTCAAAAGGCCTTGGACATAATCTAAGGCCAGTAATACAAGGATTTGAATTATGTAACAACTATGATGTCATTGTTTAATGCTGTTGTTTATGTAACAACCTCGGCAGCAACCTCATTTCCCCTCTCATCCGATCCTAAACTCTCAGGTCCTAAACATATACTAATCACCAGCCTGATCATCTGTCATCATCTGCATTTGTTTCTCACTGGTCCATGCCTTAAGTTAGATGATTTTTAAAAAAAATTTAAGCTTGAATAATTCATCACTCCCTGTGGGAGCCAAAAACGTCCTTCAGGACACCTGGAGTAGCATTCCGCAAAACGACATTAAACAAATACAAGAAAGTCTGCCTCTTTAAAAAGCGAAATATGAAGAAAGGGGTGGCTCAAGACTTTGTCACAGTGCTGTAGTATACAGAACAATTGAAAATGATGCAAGATATAGGAAAAAAGCAATATCGAGCGTATAAGCAAAGTATTTCAGCCTGCCATGAGCTACTAGAAAAGGCTCGATGATGTCATTAATGTCATTGATTGAACTCATCTGCATTTCTGCACAGGCTCTTTAAAAAGATATAAAGTCCTTGTCTGTATTTAGAGGCTGGTGGTGGAGAAGGCTGTCTAACCCGTCACTACAATTCCTCTCATAGGTTCGATTAGGATGAGATCTGATAAACATGAACGCCACTGCATATGATTTGTTCCAAGCTGATCAGCCTGGAAAAAATGTGTCTATTGATTCGCCGTGAATTCCCTCTATTGAGGCGAAAAGACACGAAGCACGTCTGCAAAATGTCTCCCATGGCTTAACGCTTATTTTCAAGAAGCAGTAAAAAATAAAAAAAAGGCAGCGACCGAATCCCTACACGGCTATACTACGCGTCTATGAAGCTTAAACTACAGTCAGCCTACAACATTTGTGCGTGTTTGTGTATGTATATGATTATAGGTCCATCCCCTCTTTCACTGCTCATTAGTCACCACAGTCCTGATGTATATGGTCCACTGAATTTATTACCTACAAATCAGTTCCGAGGAGCATTACACACTCTAATTCTCCCTAATTGTGCAGTAAGCAGTTATGAGTGTGGAAACACAGCAGCTCTTACCGAACATGATATTCTACCTTCTGTTGCTCAGAGGTTCTCCATGGGCTAGTTCAGGTCAATAAAGAAAGCTGTTCTATTAATCAGAGGTGAAAGAGAGGGAAAGGGGGAGAGGGTAAGCGTGAGAGCTTGACAAAATACATGAAAGTGCTTTGCAGAACGCACTGACCCATGAGGAGGACTGCTGGTGGAGAGAGAGGTCATAAAACCGTGAACCTACAAAGCTTCATGCAGACTGGGAATCGCGTGCTACTTTGTGTTTTCCAGCAGGTACTGCATTATTTACAGTTGTATGATCTATTAAAAAAAAAAAAAGTTAGAGTAGAATGATGTGTTTGCTAATAGGGTGTGAAATAAATGAAGTACTTTTGCTTGTAAAATATTGATTTAAAGGTGCATTTGCCGAGGTTAAATTAAGTGAAATTGCTAGGGATTAGGCTTTTTAATAATTATGGGTTATGTTTTTGGCAAACAAATAACTCAGAACACTAAATATAAATATTTCTCATCAGGGAATCTGGCCATATTACAACTTAAATTCATTCATTTTTGCACATTACACACTTATGGATATTTGTCTTTTTGCACTTATTCTGCATATTCATGCACATTTACACATTTCTATTTCTTTTTTTTTGTTTTGTTTCTCGTTGCGCCTAAGACACTTTCATGCATATTTTTTTTTCTATTGTGTACGTACAGCTAGGTTTTCTTATATTTTTCTTATATTTTTCTTATATTTTGTCTTATCTTCTATACTGTAGGTATATTTTTCTTTCCTAAGTTTATTTCTTATTTTATTCCATATTTATTTCCTATTAATAATCTTTTTTTTTTTTTTAAGCTCACAGGCAGTCGTTTAAGTATTTCACTGCATATCATACATACTGTGTATGACTGTGTATGTGACAAATAAAATTAGAATTCGATTTTGAATTTGCAATTTCATCTATATAATTAAAAGAAACGTTTCGTCTATATGTACATCGGTCAGAACTCTCTCTCTCTCTTTCGATGCTATCTGTCTGTATTTCTGTCTAGCCAGGTTTTTGTCACATCATCGCGTTATAATAATAGCTGAACAGAATCTAATGAAAGTTTGCCAGTCCTTCAGTATTTGCCTGATGTTAAACCTGTGCCAAATTAAATCGAAATGCTGTGTGTAAAAGAAGTTATGAGCAGTTTTGTGCCAGATTATGTCACAGAGGTTTTTTGGGCGAATATTATTCATAGCACTTATTCCCTCGAGGTGGGCGTGGCTATACACGACACTCAACAGAGCCAATCAGTGCCAGAGTTTACCATGTATACACAGAGTATGCAGAAGACAACAACAGTGTGACTTATGATGGCTTACTCCAAAATAATGGTAAGTACACTATGAAAACTGAACCTTTGCGCCTAAATCAAATGAAAATGTTGAGCCGAAGGGAGGTTATAAGCAATTATGTGCTAGATTCTGATCAGCTTATTTTTAGCTTTAACCTTTCTACCTACTTCTACAAACTCTTTACCCATCAATGACGGGTACTAACACTAGGGGATAATATATGCTTTTCTCCATTTCATGAATCTCTTTCTCTCCCTCTCAAACACACACACACACACACACACACACACACACACTATAATAAATCATCAGAGAGCACTCAAACTGTGATCATCCAGTAGGCACCCCACTCTTTGACCCGATTCCCTTCTCCCTTTCATTCTAGTGGTTGTTTGTTTTTCCCAGTAGCTCATGTTTATTTCCCCCTCGGTTGGGTCTCAATTTGTTAGTGATAAAAATACACCAGTGACTGTAACTCTGGTTAATCACACTGAAGTCCTGAAGAGCAGAGCACACACACACACACACACACACACACACACACACGCACACACACACACACGCACACACACACACACACACACACACACACACACATACACACACACACGATACTGGTCAGCATTTCTGCATTATGTGTTTCTTTACGATGCTCTGAGCTTAAAAAAAAATGTTTTAGAGCACGAGAGTGTAAAAAGTAAGTGTGTGATGCCAGTACAACTAAGAAAATTAGAAGTGGAAGTCTGTATTGAATGCAGAACCCTCCTGATCCACTTATTAAATTAAATGATCATACAAGGCTTATCTGTTCGCCGCTGACGCGACGTGACAGGGAGTTTGAGGTCTACCCTTATCTCCGCCTTCCTTACGGGCACCGTAATGAAACCATCCCTGAAATAATGCCTTCTCTGAAAGCGAGCCTTATTTAGTCATGGTCTGTGTGTGTTCCTAAAAAAAAAAAAAAAAAAAAAAAATCTTTACGACGACACTCTCTGGAATCTATAGTGCTCTCAGAAGAACACTTTAAAATGGAGGGACCAATATCGCAGGACTTCAGGAAAAGGATTAAAAACGAAAGCGGAATACTGATAAGAGAATGCCGACTCCCAGTGCGGGGCATTGTGGTGTATGCTGTAGAAGCAGGTCTAATCTGTATTTTGTTGATCATAACCTACTTTAAATTGATGTTTCACGTATGAAGATGTGTATCATATCGCCTCCGAAAGATAAATGCTCCCAGAGGATATGAACGGCCCAAGGGGAAATGAATTGTTGTAGATATGAATTTATTCCTGTTGTATTACAGATCTGTGGATATAATTCAGCATGGCATTGTTCCACCAGTGAAACCAACCCTATGGATCTTGATTTGATATAACTACTTTCCTTGAAACTGCAGACTCCGCTACATTCGACGTTGCAAGCGTTTAGCAAAACAAGACAAATCTCCTGCATTTTGTGTGGTGCATGTGTAAACTGGCCCTCTGTTTGACCAGGTGGTCATGCCATGCTGCAGAGGGCTGGCATGAAAGATGGAGGGAAGTGGCACACGTACACCTCGCTAGGGAGCAAAGCGACAGCCAGCTCCGCCATGTGCATATCTCCGAGAGTGTGTGTTATTCAGTGTGTCGCTTTCTAAGGCATGAATGAAATGCAGTCTGAGCCTTCTATTTTATTATCGAGATGAAGCCAACCCAACGTTTGCACCCTCCCACTGCTCCCAGATTGCACGCCGAGGCCCCCTGTCTGTCCATCCTGGCTCAGTCTACTATTCGCCAGGTGCTATCTGCCCTCCCATGAAGGGAGTTGTTTTGCTAATCCCTGTTTGACTGACAGCAGGAGAGGGGCACACTTAGCTTGAGGTATCTCAGTAAGACCGAATGCTGCCAGGGACGCAGCAGGAAACAGCGTGACATGCGTCTCATACTGCCGCTACCCTGCTATTATAACACGTCCTTTTCCAAATGACATTTTTGTTTTATTTAGTAAAAGTTCCTCTGCCTATTGCGCAACCGCGCTGTGAAGCATTAGTTGAAACGTTATGCCTTCCAGGTCTCATTCTTTTATATGGATCTTTAAAGCCAATGCTAAGCTCTCTACATCTACTGCGTCATGTCCCATATGGGCCAATCTTCCTGATTACCGCTGAGTTCAGCCATTACTGAACCCAGCAGGCTCCATGGACAGTGGGCATACTCTGTAATGAAAATGGCTCCGGCTCATTTTGGGACCGTATGTCATTTCCAGATCTAATGTCAGCTTTTCTCACTCTCCTCCTGTTCGTTCAAAAAAAAAAGCTGATTTTCTAGCCCATCATGTTGAATGTCCTTTACCTAAACTCTCTTTCCACAAATTCCCCTTAAAAAAAAAAAAAAGGAAATAGATCATTATGTTGGTTTGGGAAATTGCTGAAAGGAATGTATGTGTTATTGTCACATCATTTTAGATTTATTTCCCTGCTCTAACTATTGATTGATTGTAGTCAATGATCAGCTGACGACCTGTGCGTTTCAAGCCACCAATTATGAAAAATGGCATTCGATTATAATCTATTAGATACATGAAATACATGTAAATTCATTGAAACGTGCATGTTTATAATGCCAGTAACTGCACATGCTCACAACATGGTTGTGTATAACGGCAAGAGGCTGTATCTCAATATGACCAGTTATACAACTCACTCATCACTCACTCACTCATCATCTATACCGCTTAATCCTATATGCAGGGTCGCAGGGGGCCTGGAGACTATCCCAGGAGACTTAAGGCAGGGTACACACTGGACAGGGTGCCAATCCATCGCAGGGCACACACACACATACACACACTACGACAATTAACCAAACCTACATGTCTTTGGACTGTGGGAGGAAACCCACCAAGCACAAACTCCATCCCGTCTCCAGAAACGGGAATCAAACCCAGACCTTGGAGGTGCAAGGCGACAGCGCTAACCACTACATCACCGTACCGCCCAGTTATACAACTTTCCTGGAAAAAAAAGGTATGTTCACAAATTGTGGGCGTACTTTGGTTTTAGGGAAAGTTGTACAAGTCAATCATCAGTAAGGAATAATATTAACATCCAGCAGAAGGCAGCAAGATGGCAGATGAGGAGAGTGCGATAGTGACGGGACGAAATCAGAAAAATAGCTTATATATCTCACATTGTGTTGTAAAATAATTTTCTTACTATATTACGAAATCGATGCATTTTCTGCTCGATACAGTACAGATGCGAACCTGTGGCGTATTTTTGACTGTAGAGTCACGGTTATCAATTTCGTATTCATAATGGAGAAACCCCAAGCGTAAAATCGCGCATTATATG
>JAAGKR010002265.1:0-62500 GCA_011419295.1 Clarias macrocephalus | reverse complement strand
TTAATTGACCTTTTGCAGACACATGACAACATGATGTTACTCTCAACTGTGGACGGCACATGTACCTTTAACCAACTTTAGCCTACTACGTAGTTCTTTTCGTTAAGAATAATGTTCGAGATGTATTTCTGGATTGCCGGACACTTCGTCACAATGATAAAACAGTATGATAGCGTGATAGCTTCTGTTCTGCTACTTATTTTCATATGCAGTATGTTGAGATGGGTTTTGTAACCTGTTCTAAATAAATGTGAAAATGGATGAAGAGCTTTATAAGGATATTAATTTGATTTGCAGAAGTATAGCATAGCGTGATTACACACAGTTTTGGTGGCATTTGTTAGCAATAGCATTAGCTCATTAAGCTCATTTACTATAGTGCCTTTGCTGCAATGCTATGGAATATGCTGTGCTTTATGCTTCATAAAATGATGTGCAGGTAACGTTAACTAATACTGACATTTCAAGCTTACTATTTAATACTGTGGCTACCCATAGCAAAATTTTGTTGCTCAGAATGAGATTTTTCTAAATTGAGCTGTCTCATCAGAAGTTCGACTTTGCCTTTTCTATTTCTCTTAAAGCTGAAACAAAGAGACATAACTGAGATACAACCCGAGACATACTTGATCTTACAAATCTGAGGTGTACATGAGAAACAGAACTGCATTTGAAGGAGAAGCAAATGAGCCATATATAAGACCATAATGAGATTAAAGTCAGATATAAATGAGATGCATGAAACAGAAATGAGAAATATTATAGTTGTATTAAACATATCAATATTCCCCAATTAACAGCATACAGTGATGAGCCACAACTAACATACATAAATGGAATGAACTTCAATGTGCAAAATACAACATACAATTATTATTGTGTAATAAATGTATAATTCCCACAATATAACAGACAACAGCAAAATCTGGTAAATCAAGACACTAATTGACACAAAATATTACAAAAAGTTAAGTGTTTTAGAATTGAACCCAAAATATCATAGAATAGAAAGCTAGTTCAGGTTCACTATTCCAGGTATAGAATCCTTTGTTCCACACACAAAGCAGTGCCCTTGTTTAGGGGTTAGGGAGGGATTTAGGTTTGAGCCTTGCTTTAGAAGCTAGTTAGCATGGTAGCTCATGTTAGCCGTGAATCACAACATGGAGAGTTAGCATGGAAGCAATACAGTTGCTTCTTTAACTGGGGTTTAATGTGGGTTTTGGCACTTGCATCCGCTGTGTATATATAACTTACGTTCAAAAAGTCCCTCCGCAGCGGCCGAATACAGTGCGTTATGGAAAATATTTGTTTAATGAAACTCATTATTATTCTCACTCATGTACTTTTTGTATTATATCTTGCACAGTCTCAGAATTCCGGAAAAACTGCTTGAAATTTTGCATATACTAAGTCAGTGTATTTTATCGCCAGCTTTAAAAACGTGCTCCCCCAGAAAAACTCATACTTTGATGGGGTTAACATTTCACATACTGTAAAAATACACCGTCAAGCAAAGAAGTCAAGAACTCAAACAAGAACACATCAACGCACCAGTACTACTCTACAGTACATGGCTGCCGTGGAGAGACGTTCTGAATGCACCGTATAAGTACCCCCTCTTTTAACTCTTACACTCTGTGTGTTTTTGTGTGAAAACATAATAAAAATCATTTGATCATAGTAGTAACCCATCATTTCAGCAGAAACACTTCATACCCACTGTCAAGCACAACAGTGGAGGGGTGATGATTTGCGCTTGTTTCGCAGCCACAGGACCAAGGCACCTTGCAGTCATTGAGTGGACCATGAAATCTTTTGTATAGCAGAGTATTCTAGAAGCAAATGTGAGGCCATGTCTCTGACAGCTAAAGCTTGGCTGAAACGGGGTCATGCAACATGAAAATTATCCAAAACACACCAACAAATTTACATCCGAAGGCTAAAAAATAAAAGAATCAAGGTTTTGGAATGGCCTAGTCAAAGTCCAGACCTCAACCCAACTGAAATGCTGTGTGGTGTGCATATGCAAATGCCCAAAAACTTTAATGAACTACAGAAGTTATAAAGAAGTATACAATACAGTAGGTCAAAATTCCTCCATGGTGATGCGAGTAACTGATAAAGTCATATAGGAAATCATTACTTCAAGTTATTGCTACTAAAGGTGGATCAACAAAGTATTGAATCATGGGGTACCTAGTATTGTCCACATGTTTTTTTTTTTTTGTGCTGGTGCTAACTGGTGCTATTCTTACCACGTGCATTACCATGTCTGCTATTTCATCATGAAAATGGTAAACATTTAATCTAACATTCGTTAGATCAAAGAGCGAATGTGAAATTCTGTGTGAGACTGAGATACATCTTACACAGATACATCTGATATGATTCGGCAAGTTTTATGCCGATGCTGCAATGAATTGTTCGAGGTGTCCTGAGTGGCATGTGCGCTTCAAGAGCAGAAGAAATCACTAGAAGATAACGAAAGATCAGGAAGCCATCGTCAGCGTATCAAACGGAACTGTCCTGGCAGTCCTCACGTGTGTTTTGCACATGCACCGTGTTGCTGCCAAGTTTGTCCTCAGGCTCCTGACCTAGAGCAGAAGGAACATATCGTCAAAGTCTGCCAAGGACTCTGTCAGCATGCCGTGGATGACCTGTCCTTCATGTTGAGGTGACGAAACGTAGGTGTATGGGTACGACCCTGAGACAGAGCAACGGTCTTCACAGTGAAAGAGCTCGTCATCTCCACGGCTGAAAATGGCTAGGCAGGTCTGCAGCTCGACCAAGGGCATGCTTTTTTTTTTTTTTTTTTTTTTTTTGTTTTTTTAACTCATTATTGTACAGTAAATGTCACTAACTCTGGTTCTGATTTTTCATGTTTGTTGTATTAAGTACTCAGATGTGGAAATTACCAGCACTGTAGCTTTTCTTCGATACGACATATGACCGTTTTATGACTTAAGCTCTAATTATATTTGAAAACTGCGTCAAATGAAAATGTCACCTGGTGGTCATTTCATGAATGACACGAAATGTGACTGATTTATTTTGGCCGCTGTTGTTTTACCGCAGCAGTAAGCACGGCGGTAATAGGCATTCCTGTTGACTACCTTTTTCGATGCCAGGTTTTAAGGCTCACGAATCTCTGTACTTTTGTTACCCCCCTCATGTATATATAGCTATATAGCTATAGCCAAAGGAAAAAAATCAAACATTAATAACATTATTAAAAGCATTTTCTGTCTCAGTGTCTCTTAATCTGTGTCTGGTCCCCCCCCCCCCTCTCTCTCTCTCTCCATCTTCCTCTCTCACTTGCACAATCACTCTCACTCATGTTTACATGCATTTTTAATTCATACTTATTATTTCCTGTAATTATTCTTTAGATGTGTGTGTGTGTGTGTGTGTGTGTGTTTGTGTGTGTGTGTGTGTGTGTGTGTGTGTGTGTCTGGGTGTCACATACCAAAAATGGAACCATTATTAGAAACAGTCTTTTTTTCCCCCTGTCACAAAGGACAGAATGATCTATTTGTGAAGCAGCAATCAGATTTTTATGCCAGAAAAGTGGTTTGCTCTTTTTTTATTATTCTTTTTTTTTTTTTTTTTTCATTTGAGTACAAGTGCATTTTCCTCTTGGGAAATGGACCTACACATTTATTTCACACAGTGTTATTGTGATGTGAAGCAATAAGAAGAAGAAAAGGGGGGGGAAAAACAGAAAAGCATTGTTTTTGCTTATTTCTTCAATACTTTTTCTTTCAATGACACGACTGAAGAGTAATATTGCATTCTTGTACAAGAGACTATGATGCGGTTCTGTTATCCACTTGGGCCAGAAAACAAAAAGCTTGAGCTAAAAAGTAATTTAGAAACAGATTTCTCTTTGTATTCTATTTTCAGCTTAATTCCCTTCTTTGTATGGGCTATCTACTTTTTTAGGCTTTTTTAGAATTTGTTTTAATAAAGGTATCTTAAAAGCTAAATGGCTCTCTGTTCCTCTGTTTTATTGGATTTTATTTAAGATCGTATATATCTAATATCTAATGGTACATTACATGCAGTGCTGTTAGTGGCAAACATATACAAGTGTCATATATACCTTTTTCTCAAAATGCGAACTGTATAGTCAGTGTTTTATATGAATCTATATCTATTTAATTATTTTTATTAATCCAACTCTTAAAAATTTATATATATGCATGTTGACTTGGTGTCACTCCATAAACACGGTTGGGCTTAAATATATAACAGTGCCATCTATAGCACACAGTATAACGTTTTATTAATACTGTATGTGTACATGCACTGATCAGCCATAACATTAAAACCACCCACTGTAGGTTTAGGTTTTAGGTTCCCCTTGTGCCATCAAAACAGCTGTGACCCTTTAAAGCACGACTCCATAAGACGTTTGAAGGTGTGCTATGGTATTTGGCACCAGGACATTAGCAGCAATACTAAGTTGGATCAGACTCATTTGTCCAGCATATTTCTCTCTTCGGACTGAGAGCTGGGAAACTGCAGGTGACTGGTATATAATTGATAGTAAATGTTATTCAAATCACTAGGCAGTGGTGTTATGGCTGATCAGTGTACGCCTAAAAATCCCTTATTTCAAAAATGTATTTGTACTATTTGTTATAGATGGTGTTGTTACTTTTCGTTTTGTACAATTGCGCAAATATTTAGCTTTTATAGGTTATGTAGTGCTTTTTGAAGGTTCAAAATTAGTTCATAATGAGTGCACTGGGTGCAGATATTATTATGTACGTCTGTGTGAGTGACTTGTTGCTTGGTAGCCATGCATGTTTTCTGCAATGCTGATGATGGTAATGGTTCAATCAAGCAGATGTGAAGAGCACTGCTGGCCAGCAGATTACTTATTGTTTTATAAAATATAAAGTTTGAGTGAGTATGTGTGTGACAGTGTTTTATTTGGAAAGGTATTATGATTGGGGTCTAAATGCAATGCTTGCACAAGGGAGCATAGAGACAAAGTTCTTGATTGAAACTCATATTGTATATTCTGTGAATGCAATGAATATTGCATTGAGGCGTGACAAACAGGCGAAAACAAGAAGTTTTGTGATTTCTGAATATGATTTGAGTTATACCAGCATATACTTTGTGTGCTTGTACAGGTTCCTGAAATCAGGAACAATTCCGAAAAATTGTAAGAAAATAATTCTAAAGCGCACACTAACTAAAACCAAGCTTATATCTCCCTGTCTATGACCTTCTAGGATCTAACGGAGGTCAATTCAACAGTACTGAGGACTCAGACCAACACGGTTCGAGTGGACGGTCTCAGGCCCGGCACAGTCTACGTCGTGCAGGTTCGAGCCAGAACAGTAGCTGGATTCGGCAAATACAGCAACAAGATGTGCTTCCAAACTCTCACAGACGGTGAGGATTGTCATGACAATGTGTGTATGTGTGTGCGTGTGCTTCAGTGTGGGAGAGTGACGCATGTGTATGATGTTTCCATAGCCACATTTTGAAGTCTTGGAATCTACTAGCGGGAACTGAAGTTTTGTAGAAAAATAAATATAGATGTCAGTATGAGGTGGGTGTATTGTCCATGTTTCAGCATAATTGTACCATCTGTTTGTCATATTGAGCGTATAGAGCAATTGCTTTCTGTCCAAAATGCCTCAGTTAATTGTTGTTTCAACAAAATGTTTTTTTTTTCACTCTTTATAAAAGTGCTCAACTGAGACTAGACTCGAGTGTTAATACTTACCAAATATAGAGGTGGTTTATTTATTTATTTATTTGTGTGTATGTATGTAGGGAGATGCATGTGCATGCATTTGTTGGCTCATGATCTGATAAATCAGTTGTATTAGCATGGCGAGTTGTGCGTAACTATTCAGTTTTGTCTTTCTCTCTCTCTGCTTTGTGCTCAGTAGCAGAGTACGAGATGTTCAGGATGCTAATCTACACCATCATCAGTAGCCAAGGAATAATCCCGAAGTACACCTTGTAGCTCAGCTCTTTCCATTGCACAGCCACTTTAGGAATTACATTAGGAAAATTGTGAACATGATTAACCATGATGGTTCACACACACACACACACACACACACACACACACACACACACACACACACACACACACACACACACACACATACTTCTGACTGTATAAAGAAACAGATACAGCAAAGAAAAGCAACTAGAAGAGCAAGTCAGAATCACGGCGTCTGGACTATGCTTGGAGTGGTTGGACCGAGCCATGTGGCATTAACAAATATTAATAGTGTCCTGATCAGGGCTCCAGACAAACATAAATCTTTTGGTGCCTTGCCGTATAGCCATGCTGGTTTAAACTGGAGCTCTGAGTAAAATAAACTTAGTTAAGGTTGCATTGCTGGCATTATTTGATAATGATGACTGAGTACTGACTGGGATGAACGTACCAGAGTACTTTCACTGGTCGAATCAGTCTCAATCGATGGTATATAATAGGGGATGCGTGGAGCAGAGAGTGAGAAAACATCCGATTTTTCATTTGGCCGTGTAGTTTCCTTGTCATTTGTTAATGTTCTTCGACTAATATTGGCTAACTTTGGCTAGCTAGCCAACTAAGCTACGTGACACCCGTTGGCTAACACAAGCCACAGAGAACAACTACAACAACAAAAAAAGATCAAAATAAAGTGTTAAATTGATCTTTTATGTTGTTTTGCAATTCACTTTACAAACCCCGTGTCGGCACATGTATGTACAAGTGCTTTCACTGTGAACAAGGCACAAGAACATAGTATCTGTGTATATATATTTTAACATATACTGTACGGTAAATATTTGATCTAATATATCCCAGGCTGCAGCAAGACATTTATGCATACCATAAATGAATTAAAAATCTATATACAGTATTCAAATTCAAAGGGGCTTTATTAACTTTGGAAAGAGAAGCCAAAGCCAATGTAAAATAAAAGCAAAATATCTAGTGAAAGATACAGTAGATATCTATCTATATGCAAATGTAGTGGCATTGCCGTAGATAGCATATTATGTGAGGGGGGCGCAATGTAATTTGTCCGAGTGGCATTGCTGTAGATATCATATTGTGTGACATCATGGGCAGGTACTGTGTAGGACCCCGAGCAGATCTGACCACCCGAGGACATCTGGTACCTGCACCGAGCAGGCAGACGCAGCAGTGGAGAGAGTGTCTGGGTAAATCTAATCACCAAGTTAAAAAACTTTAGGTGCATTTGCGACCATTTCAGTCACCATCTGGATCGCTGGTCTAGATGTAATTTTAAAAGTGGTTTTCTACTTGTCACTTTTTTGATGATTCATGTCTAGGCAAAATGTAATAATCAGCGAATTATATGGTTCCTCTATCCATACCCTGCCCCTAGAGGTAGGTCTTGCTTTGCAATAATGCTGTAGTTTGTTTTCAGCAATTGTAAGTTTGTTTTAAACACAGATTTGTTGTTGGATTAGATTAGATTAGATTAGATTAGATTAGATTTAACTTTGTTGTCATTGTGCAGAATACAAGTGCAGAGCCAATGAAATGCAGTTAGCATCTAACCAGTGCATAAGTGGCCTATTTACAATAAATAAATACAATATGTTATACAAACAGAAGGTAATAGAGATATGGTATATATAGTGATATCGTAAGTTACAGTATAACTGTGCAACATTGTGCAGTGAAGGTGCTATAGTAAACAGACGAGGTGTTAGGTAATAAAGATGTGGAATGGTGTACAGTATAATACAGTGTAATGCCTAGAAGAGTACATGCTCAAAAGTACAAATATACAAATATTGTATATTTAGTTGTAAATCTATTTCATCTATTCCTTTTTTAGAAAATAAAATTTGAATTCATTTATTTTAAAGAGGGCCATAAGCTCATACTGTAGTAGTGTGACCCTCAATTCTCGTTTTAGAAGTGGTAGAGTTTTACCAGCTTGCCCTTCAGAGCACAAACACAACACTTCCTTCCACCGAATGATAACCCACATCCATCTTTACACTCTTGGTTTCTCTCCATAAAACTGTTGTTTACTGTTCATCATTTCATCTCTTGTCAGGTTTGTTTTGATTGAGCTCATGTGTGGTGACCCTAGAGTGCTGTTGTCTGTTTTGTATGTCAGCCAAACACTTCACCACAATGTCAGTCTGACTTCCTGTCTGAAATGGAAAATACAGGAACATATAGAATTAAATCACGGCTAAGAATGTCTGGACCTTGATCCAATGGTGTTAGATGATCAAATGTACTCTTATAAGCTTGCTGAAGGACAAGTACACATGCTTCACTACTAACAAGCTTTTAAATGATATTGATTCTAGGGCAGGAAGACAAAACACATGATCATCAACTTTGACGTCAATCAGGCTATTTTGCGTCCCTTCCAAGAGGCAGTAGATGAGTCTCATGACATATTGGATAGTTGGGGGGTTACCACATGAGCAGAGTGATTCTCCTACATTTTAGTATACTTGTATCTAGATGAAGAGAGGTGGTGCGAGGCCAGTCTCTACTACCATGGTTGTACTGTATGTGAATATGTTTTTGAGGTAGAGTTCCAATCCAGATGTGAAAAAAGTCTGTTCCATTACATTCCCATCCTTCTTCTCAGTGGTGGAACAAAAGGTCTTGTATTAGACGTAGTCAAGACAGCTGAAGAAATAAATAGATTTACAGATAAAGCATTAAAGAAAGTGAAGTCAATAAATGAAAGTGAACCACATTTGCCATCTGTTGTGTGTGTGTGTGTGTGTGTGTGTGTGTGTGTGTGTGTGTGTGTGTGATCATTCCTAGTCCACTACAGAAAGACCACATGTTCTGGTTTGGGCTAATTGAATGGTTTCTAGATTCATCAACTTTAACTCTCTCTCTTACACACACACACACACACACACACACACACACACACACACACACACACACACACACACACACTCTCTCTCTCTCTCTCTCTTGGGTAGGCTTGATTAATAAAGCCGTAGACTGGCATCTTCTGCCACTACTGCCAAAGACACAGACATACACACAGTGCCAGGGACACTGACAATTACGTCCGCAGGATGAAGAGTGGCTGAGCGCTCCTGAACTGATACCGCTTCTGGCCTGCACGCTAAGGAAGCCAAATACATAGCACACACTGGAAGGAAAGGCGCTTAGCAACATTCTTGACACATTGTGTGTTAAATATAACTATGTCTGTGCTGGTACACTGACAGGAACTGCTAAGCACACACAACTAACCGAGCTTGTCTTCTACCACTCGTCAATCAATACTCAAAAATACACCCTGTCCATACTGCTACCAAAGAAAGTTACACACAGCAGAGATCCTATTATTAATAACTTGCACACTGTTTCCAGAATGTATGTGAACATACATTGGTGGGTTTTCATCGTCGGTAGATGAGATTTCTTTAGATTTTCATTTGTGTCAAAAATCAGTGGTGAGATGCACGGCCGTATCCATGAGATATAGTACATCTTCCATCTGTGCCCCCACATGCACTACTCTGTCACACCACGAGGTGGGTAGAACTGCTATATACTGTAACCTGCAGCGTAAAACAGGTACAGAATCTTGTCAGGGGCAGCTGGTTTAGGTTATACTCACTAAATTATTTGCTGAACATTTTAAACAGGATTGTTTTTGGACTTTGAGGAAACAAAAATGGTTATAATAATAATAATAATAATAATAATAATAATAATAATAATAATAATAATAAACATTTCTTGGGATAACTTCTTTTTAGCCCGGCCATCACCAATAGTGAATTAAAGTGAACAAGATAATTTTAGTTAACCCTCTCAATCCATTTAACCCTAATCACATCGTAATTCATGCCCCGAATATTCTGTAATAACTCACGCTAGGACAAAGCAATCTGCACAAAACAACATACAATGTGCTCCTCAGGATACGAAGCTTCAACCACGACTTGATCCCTGTGAGTGGAAGATTTGAAGGAAAGCATCAAACGTGAAATTGTTGCTTTTCCACCCAATATCCTTGCTAGGACTGTACAGTACATTCAGGGACATGGAGCGCCGTGTCGAAATGTGTCTTGCAGAAAACAGATAACTTTCAGCATCGCATGTATTATGTGAAGCACATTATTTATTTTTTTTGGTTGTCTGAATTATTAAAGAATGTTAGGGGCCTCTTTCGAGTGAATCAACTTTTAGCATCACTTGCATGCCATTAATGTACAGTACATACATCTAACATTGGGTTTAATGTTTTGTGTTTAATTGTACACCAATCAGCTATAAAAATGAAAACACAAAACATCAACCCCAGTATTTTGTGGGTGGCCCTTGTGCCACCATGGTAGACTTCTGGGAAATGCTTTTTGTCTGGCACTGGGACCATTGGTTGCCATGGTTCCTAGGGTGTGGCCTACATGGATCAGGTTTGAGATTTTGGATTTTGAATTTTGAAATTTGGAACCCCGTACACAGAAGGCTGTGAAACACTGGGTGTTCTGATACCGTTCTACTGTGCCGACCATTGATTTTTTTTATTTTTTTCAGGAATTTGTTCTACATTGTCTTTTCTGTGAAATCGGACCAAACAAGACAGCCTTTGGTCCTCACAGGCATAAATGATCCTTGGGTGTCCAGTTTGCTGGTATATAATTGATAATCAATGTTATTCAATGCCCCTGGTGGTGGTGGCTGATCAATGTATATTAAATCTCATGGTAAGCAGTCATTGAATGAGGAAAGTGGTTTAAAAATAACACTTCAGAGAAATGTTAGTTAATCCTCAGACACTGGTGTGGCATAACTATTAAATAATTATCACAGCACAGATTATGAAATGCATGGGAGAGTATTTATATAGTGTAGTGAAAAAGTCCAGCGTTAAAAAAATATATAAAAAAATGTAAAAGTCTAAAATTGTCACTCAAAGAATGGTAAAAAGAAAAAAAAAGAGAGAGAAAGTCAATATTTAAAAACCAAACTAATAGATAAAAAAACAGGCAGGGAAAGCAATGAGCCATAGCACAGAAAGGCAAAATAGGTCATACATGAGAGATCAGTCCACAGTAACACGACTAAGAACTTCTGAAAAAGATCAAAGGCTTTACAGTTACCCAAGATTCCATGTGCGTTTTATGGTGACTAGACAGGAAACAGGAATAGCCATCGAAGGTGCAATATAAAACTTTTGGCAATCTGGGATAGACTGGAGCTGAACCATAGTGAAGTTATTTTAGATCAATAATAGGATTGAAAGCAATCTACAAACAGCACTACAATTCAACAGAAACGGGATCATGACACATAGCAAGGCATGTTTACCCTAACCAGCCATAACTTTAAAACCACATAGTGTTTGGTACAGCTACCACTCTTATGGGCTTTTTCTTTTGTTTCTCACCAAAGTATTTCATGGAGCAAAAGATCCATAAATCTAAATGAAAGTAAATAAATGGATGATGGCACTGTTGTCAATAGATACTTCTATATATGTACCGCGTTTTTTGAGAAATGAGTCTGAGAGCATGTTCTCGCCGTAGTAATTAGCGGACGGGGTATATTGAGATCTGGCTGATGGTTCTATCCTCCGGCACTCTGCCACAGCACGGCGTTCGTTAAGACAATTAGCACCAGGCACAGGGGGAGAAGGTCAGTCACACTATGTTCTTGCGTGCACACACACACACACACTCACACTTGTCTGCTTCTCTGCATCAGATCTCATTCTTTCTCCAGCAAGTCTCTCTCTCTCTCTCTCTCTCTCTCTCTCTCTGTTTTTCAGGCAGGTGGGTGCAATCATGAGGAAATTATTTCATTAAATGAGGTGTGTACATGTGTGTAAATGCTGAATAAAGACCGAACAAAACGAAGCCAGCAAACAGCCTTCATTTCTCATATGATTTCTTCTGGGTGAAGTCCCCAAGTCGAGCCCAAACCTGATTTCATTTGCTGTTTAATCAGAACATGAGAAAGATTTTGTTTTCTGAGCAATGCAAGGCCTGTAGGGTTTTTTTTTTTTTTTTTTGAGAGAGAGAGCACGTGACGCAAGAGGCAGAGCAAAAGGGGAAACAGCAAAGCCAGCGGGTGTAAACAGAAAAAGTATTAAAGGCATCACATCTCATTGAGTTACAGCATCAATCAAAAAAAATATATATTGGTTTATAGGAATAGAATTTCTAAAATGTACACTAATAACTAAAGCAAGAATGGTTTGGTCAGTCCAGTCGGAAATGATTGTAGGACTTTTAGATTATAAAATATTTTTTCATTAACATTTACACAAAGAACGAAATTTACTGAATGCCCAAGACTCCACCAAGCATCAGTGGATAATCTCAGCTGTAGACATGAACCCAAGAACGTCTGCTGTAATCATACTGTAATATGCTCATAATGAACACTTTAACGCGCTTGGTACTGTTGGACTTTATTCTGCACAGCTCTGTAAGTCTAATTATATAGAATCTCACTAACCGATGAGTCTGGTTCATCTCAAGATTTCTTAATCGTGTCATCCCAAACACTATTGCCACTTATTTGCTCATTAGAGATCCAAATTTAAATCCCGATCCAGTTTGCTTATAAAGCAGCAAATACAACAAATCAAATCAAATCAAATCATGCAACAGTTAGATATAAGGGCAGAGCAGAAAAAGGTCATTTAAGCGGTGAAATGCCAGCTCGTGAATGAGCGAGCAGGTTATTTCTCTGAGCGTAAGAAGCCGCCATATATCATTTATACAGAGGGGTTGAGGATGGCCGTTTACTCTCCTGCTGCATGTGCTTCATATTCTCAACTTGCAACTTAATAAAGGGTACAAATCTGCAGCATGCAGCAAGTGCATGATGTTCTCATGTCAGCATGGACCAAAATATTCAGAAAAGTTTTTTTTTTTCAGCACTAAATCTATATAACAAAGTGTTAAGATAGTTTTGAAGACGAGGTTAAAAAAAAAAAAAAAAAAACATTATCACACAAGCCTATGGACTCAAAAAATAATAATAACGATAATAAACTATAGGTTATATTTATATATAAATATATACTATATATAAATATATAGTTAAATCTATTTAGTATGAAATTGCAGTGAGAAAACACACATAAACAGCTATTAAACTTACTTTTATCTTTTTATACAATAGTTTATGCAGGAGTTCCAAAAATAAATACATAATACAAATTACTTTGTTACACCAGCTGCACAAGGTATCTTGTTTAAAGCTAAAGAAGAAGTACTAAAGTGACATACACACACACACACACACACACACACACACATTGTTATACTTGCTCAGTTGCGTCTGAAAAGCAGTTGGCTGAATTGACCGCGTGTGTGTGTGCGCGTGCGTGTGTGTGTGTGTGTGTATGTGGGTGTGTGCATGTTCCAGTAAACGCGTGCTCATACACAAAGCCTCTCTGCCGATCATGTTTAAGCTGTCTCCTCTGCCCTCTGTGGTTATCCCCCCCCCCCCTTTCTTCCGTTAAGGCTCTCAACAGTCCACATTACTGTAACCTTTCTTTCCTCTTTGTGCAATCCTTCTACACAGTCACCTGTTTCTTCATGTATGCACTCCATCTTCTTTTTGTATAGCTTCTTTTTGTTTTTCGTGCTTTTCGTCTCCTTCACACTTCCCTCCTCTTGGTCTGAGATATTGTTTTCTGTATCTTTTCCTCTAAATTCTTCAGCATCTGCTTCTATTTAAAAATCTTGTCACTCTTGCCAAATTCAACACAAGCTCATTATCACAGAGTCAAAACAGGTATGTAGAGGTATCAGGGGAAGAACACTCCCATCTTTCCGTGAAGTTCAGCTCACATTTGGACAATATGTGCATTGCACTTGTACGAGTGAGTACAAATTTGCTTTTCAATCCCATTTGTCCATCTGTAAACAAGCTTTCGTATTCCCTCATGTTTTAAGCCGAGCTGCAAGGCACGAATTCACTCCTGTCTTCACTTCTTCATCAGTAGTGAATCTTTGTCCTCCTAGGGCTGCTTTCAGGAGACCAAACCGGTGAAAGTCTGATCAAAATCTGAGCAAAATCAGGACTATAGGGAGGATGCCTTAAAATGTAAAGTTTAAGGGCGTTGAAGTTTTGCAGAGTGTCGTCAGTATGGGCAGACGTGCATTGTTGTACAAGATCACAAAGTCCTTGGACTCCAGTCCTCTGTGTGTAGTCCGGAGTTTAGACTTTAATAAGCATCTCACTTTGATGAGCACTCTTGATTCTTGAACCTTTTTCCTGATAATGTTCCAAAACTAGCTGTTGAGAATCCTAGAAATCTTTAACCATGATGGTTGACATTTGAACTTTTTCTTGGTTAGTGATTGAGGATGTTTTCGTTGTATACTCGGCTGTTTACTCTCAGGCTTTCAGTGATGAATCCATGTCTTATCACCAGTAATGATTATCTTTAAGACGCGTTCATCTTCTTAAAAATATGGGTCCAAATTTTGTTCGTTACAACTCCAGACTTTTCTGTTTATGCTCTTCCATGGCTCTCAAGTCAGTCACACAGCTTAGTTTTACATTATAGCCAATAGAGTGCAGTATTTCTGCAATCTTCCTGATCCTTCAACATAACTGCGACAGTTTTAATCCTAAATAATGTTTTACAGCATTTTAATAACCACAATCCAATCTGGTTAATGCAGTTATCATAAAAAAAAAAAACATTTATTTACTATAAAAATATGATGCTGTTAAAGATATTTGTAGAGGTATCAGGGAAATCCCAATTGAGGCTGAGGGTTCCCTCTCTTTTATGACATGACAGAATCTTAATTTCAATATTCTAAAAATAGGATTTGCATAGAGTTTTCCAAGGCATTGGCCGTCTCTCAGCACCTAGATATAAGACAGTAATAAACTTGATATCAAAATGGAGCTTATTGAACCAGGAATTTCAAAATAAACATAACTCAAAATGCAACTTAATGCTGGATTTGATATGACGGGTCACATAATGATATATTGTCTATTTTACTAGAGTAATTTTGTATTGTAAATTAATTCTATGTAATGTGTTGTATAAACCTATATTCCTTATGTTTGTTCTCCTAACATACTGTATTGAGTGAAAATTCTGCCGATTTAAAATTCTGTTATTTGAAGTACGTTAATGCAATAATCTCTTCATCCAAGATTTATTTTTTAATTATGTTGGGTCGACTTTTTATTATTATTTTTTTTATTTATTCATTTATTTATTATTGTTATTATTATTCAAATGTCCACTGGCATATTCACTTTGGATAATCCAAAAATGGATCCATTTCCTGTAATGTTAATCCATATTATCTCTCTCTCTCTCTTTCTCTCTCTCTCTCTCTCTCTCTCTCTCTCTCTCTCTCTCTCTCTCTCTCTCGCTCTACAGAAGACTATAAGTCAGAGTTGAGAGAACAGTTGCCACTCATTGCTGGCTCAGCGGCGGCTGGTGTGGTCTTCCTCGTGTCTCTGGTGGCCATTTCTATAGTTTGCAGCAGGTAAGATCAACTCAATCAACATCACTTGGCCAATAATTAATAAGAATATATTATGTAACAATTGTGAGTTTATGAAACCAGTGTTATACCATAATACCCTAGTAATTATTTATATAGCTGATTACTTAGCTATAAACATTTAGTTTATTTTACTGTAGTTATACTTATCAATAACTGGACTTTCTGTAGACATTATTCACCTGTGAACATTACATGTAGTCCAAACCAAAATGATGAGCATGCATTTCAACTGGTTTTCTGCAAGTGTTACCAAATGGGAAGAAGAATATAAATTTGATCAAGATTAGAGTAGAGTTTGTGAACACAGCACTGAGGCTTAAGAAGGTATATTTGGCTGACATTCAGGACCAAAAAACAACATAACGCCACACATTATCTGTGCTTTTACTCAACTTCTAATGTAACCAACACTGAAAGTCAAGAATGAATGGTTTTCAACAATGAAAAAGTTATATTTCAATTTCAGTAAAAAAATTTAATACACACACACTGGCCTTGCTAGTACTGATTGTACCTGTTTTGCCCTTAGAATTGGCCTAATTCGTTATGGCATAGATTCCCCAAGTTACTGGAAACATTGTTTAGAGATGAAAGTTTGGTCCATATTGGCATGATTTGAATCTGCCGTTCTATGACATCCCAAAAGTGCTCTATTGGATTGAGACCTGGTGATCGTGCAGGACGTTGGTCAGTGAACTTATCGTCATGTTCGAGAAACTAGGTTGAGGTGATTTTAGCCTTGTGACATAGGCTATTCTTGGTGATATTATTATTATTGGTGATATTATTCTTGGTGACAACTGGATGCACATGGTCAGCAACAACACTCACATAGGCTATGGCTTTTAAACTATTCTCAATTTGTAATAACCGGCTGAAGTGTGCCAGAGAACAAGATCTCCCCCACACCATTACACCACAACCAGTCTAAACCATCGATACAAGGCAGGATGGATCCATGCTTTCATTTCGACTCTACCATGTGAATGTTGCAGCAGAAATCGAAAGTCATCATACCAGGCAACGTTTTTTTTCCAAACTTCTATTTGTCTGATTTTGGTGAGCCATATTTTTTGTAGTATCGGTTTCCTGTTCTTAGCCAACAGAAGTGGTACCAATGTGGTCTTCTGCTGCTGTAGCCCATCTACTTTGACAAAGCTCTTTTGGATAACTTGTAACAAGATGTTCTTTGAGTTACTGTTGCCTTTCTATCAGCTCATTTTTGTCCAGAGACTAAAATCCCTCACTGGGCATTGTCTCTTTTTCAGATCATTTTCTGTAAACCGTAGAGATACGTATCCGTGAAAATCCCAGTTGATCATTAGCTTTAGAAATGCTCAGACACCAACAACCATGCCACATTCAAAGTCACTTAAATCATCGTTCTTCCCCATTATGATGTTTGTTTGAACTTCCACAGTCTTGATAATGTCTACACCATTAAATGCATTGAGGTGCTGCCATATGATTGGTTTATTAAATATTTGGGTTCGCAAGCAGTTAAACAGGCGTACCTAATCAAATTCAAATCAAATCAAATTCCAATTTTATTAGTCACATACACATTCATAAACAGTATGGAGAAATAAAAAGGACATTTTCAGTAGGAAATACGAAATATAGAGAAATGTGGAAATAAACTTTAGCTGTGAAAAGACTTAAAGAATTTACATTATGTACAAATAATAAAAATTAAATAGTAGAATAAAAAATAGGAATATATAAATATAATCAAATGTAGAAGAGTTAAAGTGGAATGTAGAACCATGTCCAGTTATCTAGTTATGGGCAAGACATTTGTGCAGAATGGGCAGAATTAATATGCAAGGTCGCAATTCAAGGTTCACAGTTCTGTGGTGTGCAAAATGTGCAAATGTGCCATATGAAATGTGTGTAATGTGTGTGTCGCAGTTCAAAGTTCACAGTTTTGTGGTGTGCAAAATGTGCAAGTGTGCCATATGAGCAACGTGGCGGGTGGACGATGAGTTTATTCATTCTACACATCAGTCAACTAATGTGTACCTTTGTTACTTAGATTACTTCAGCCTATTTCTTTTTTTATTACTTATTTTAAGCTTCAAATTGTACTGTATCATTTTATTGGGAGATAATCTTGTAAAAGGATAGAAGTCAGTATATCTTGGGAAAAGACTTAATGGCCTATATAATGTAATATATAAAAGCTTATAATGAAAAGCATTACATAAGTTTTCCATAAAATGCTATTGTACTGTGTATTCTTTTATTTTTACCATGCTGAAATTTACTGAAGGAAAATAGTGTCCTATATCTTCCACTACATAGTTTGAGGCCGAGCCTCCCATTCAATGTGCAATGTGAACTGTGTTTGATTATACAACAGTTTTATTGTACCTCACGATCGAAGGCGCATGCACTGAGCACACAGAGTTAAATAGTGAGTGTAATCAGACACAGACCTTATACTCTAAACCTGAAGCAAAATAGTCTATCAAGAAAAAGACGATGTAGTCTATTGAAGTGTGCTTTAGTTCAAGCAGGTGAAACAGCAGCTTTGAAATGATATACATTACTGGATAAACGTACTGTATGAGTAAGTGCACTTGCTTTTTATCTTAAGTTGTCAATCAATATTTTACTCTCTCTCTCTCTCTCTCTCTCTCTCTCTCTCTCTCTCTCTCTCTCTCTCTAAGGAAACGAGCCTACAGTAAGGAGGCAGTATACAGTGACAAGCTTCAGCACTACAGTACAGGCAGGGGTGAGGATTATTACATTTCTCCATCACTGCACACAAAAGACACCCTTCATTCCTCAGGCCCTTTCCTCCACTTCCACATGGCCGTGATGGACAGGTTTCAGTTTGAATCACCATCTCAGGAGCCAGGCACTGACAGCTGCAAAGCTTTCTGTGAAGGGAATGAGAGAAGGAAAAAAAGAAAAGTGCATGATGAGGGCCAGGAAGTATGTAGTATGTATGTAGCAATAGAGTGGAGCAAGGGATTATTTAAGGGCTATGTGTTTTGTAAGAAAGTGAAACTGAAAATCCTTTGAATATTCTATCATGCACAAATTTTGGCATTAAACAACACACCGTGAACACAGGGAAAATAAATTAATTAACCAGTTTTGTCCATTACCTTGTACGCATTTAACCTTTTATTATATACCTGTGTAAGACTTGTTACATAATTTTCATATAATTTGATTTGATTAATTTGTACACATTACACGCCTCTTTATTTGCATAATTACTTTAAATCTATTTTATGCATGAACCACAGATTTTAGCCATATCCTAATTTGTTTATTGCTTTTTACACATATATAGAATGCATATTTGTGCTAATATGCACACAATATACTGTACAGTATCTAATGATTTTTAATTAACTTCGACCTTCAATTTTTTCCTAAATGCGCTGTAGATTAGTTGAAGGCAGTGTGTTAATCATTCGTGATCTTGCAGATTCTGACCGTCTTTATTGTGGCTAGACATTGTTGTAATCACAGACTCCTCTGTCCCTGTGGAACTGCAGTAACCCAGTTCTCTGAGTACAGTTAGGCTGCCCAGAAATCTGGGCTACATTTATACACTTGTGTACACTTGTGTGCTTGTGAAGAGCTCACGATGATTTTTCAGCACTGTTGTGTAAATATCATCCGCGTCCTGTGACTCCCTGTGGGTTGCTGAGGTCCGTGGTAGAATATGTCCCTGTTTTGAGAGCTAAGGCAAACATCTTGCTGGTGTGCTGTGTAGTCAAACGGCCTATTCAGTATGTTGTATGCTTCCACGGCCTTTCAGAACACCGTGATGATCTTGATGTCACATTTGCTATTTCTGGGAATGATACACCCAGAGACAGTGAGACAAAAAAAACACACACACACACACACACACACACACACACACACACACACACACACACACACACACACACACACACACACACACGTTAGAGGGCAGTGCCTGACCTGACTGATAATATCCCAGATGGACACAGACACACAGGAAAACGCGCTCACGCACACACACACACACAGTGTTATACATAATTGGATGATAATGTGTAGGAACACATTGGTAGGTGGCTTTGGTAGTCCAGATGTTGCAGGTTGACAGGTCTTCACAGACATCACATATGGGTAGTACAACAGCTTGTGAACTGAAGCACTATCAATCCTGCTAGTTACACATTATGCGATTCGCTACACTCACACACAAACACACACACAGAGCTATAAAAATTATATATATTCAGATTTAAAAAAAAAACAATAGTAAAGTGGGCATGGCCTACATCATTAGCTTTCTTCCTGTTTGACTCTCAATGCTTGTATACAGTACAGTATTGTGTAAAAGTCTTGAGCAACCCCTTATTCATACTTTTATTTAAAAATGGCTATTTAATGTTTTGTATGTTAAGCTGTATAGTGACCTATGTATTATTTAAGCATTAAAAACAATTATTTCACTTAAGGGGCAGATGATCACAGATGATCAGGACAGTGATTAATATACTGGTGATGCTAAAGGCTGAGTTTTTGCAACAAACGAGAGGGGACATAAGGTTGCTGCTGAGGTTGTAGTGTAGGTTGTTACATAAACAACTGATTTTTAAATTGTATCTTTAGACACGTTGTAGCCTGTCACAGGAAAACCTTTGTTTCTTTTTTCTTTAATTGTATCTACATCATTTAAATGAATTCAATTTATAGAAATTAGGCATGGCTCAAGACTTTTTTACAGTACTGTACCGCTAGCCATAATCAGATATTCCACGGTGGGGAATAATATTCCGCCTCCTGATCAAGTGTGTATTTTATGCTGCATTATTAAGGTTTTTTATTCAGCCAATATGTTATGTATCAGAAATGATTCTGCATTGAAAGTGTATAATAATATTATATATATTATAATTGATACCACATCTGATTTAAACATCTGAAACACCAACTCTGTAATAAGTGAACCTTCTTTTTACGAACAGATACTTCTTAAATAGCATACAGTATTTACACTTGAGCATTTGGCAGACAGCCTTATCCAGAGTAACTTACATTTTATCTTTTTTTTATATATATACATCTGTGCAATTGCGGGTTAAGGCTTTTGTTCAGGGGCGCAACAGTGGCATCTTGGTAGTGCTGGGGTTTGAACCTGGGACCTTCCGAGCAATAGTCCAAAGCCTTAACCACTAAGCTACCCATGACCCCCCGATTCAAGCAGATCTTACAACTAGAAATTATTGAAGGGGGGGAAAAAAAGAAGAAAAAAAAAAGCTGATCTAATGTATGCCCTTGGCAATAGAGGACCTTAAATTGAAATTAATGTGGGAGGAAAATGAACATCTGTAATAAAATGGAAATAAGATTCCTTGTAAAATATTGATTTAAAGCCATCGCCTGCTGGTCTCAGTGTGATGGTTCATAACGTAGAATACCCATAATGCACTTTTGCTCCATAAGGAATGACAGTTTAATAACTAGAAATATAGTCTTTCAGTGTACCTGGGAAAGTGGAGTGCAATATCCAATTTAAATGGCATTTATAAACTCCACCATATTCCACATAGAACATGGAATTAATAATTCTAAAGTGATTTTAGTTTATGCTGAAATCCTTAGGGTCTCATATGAGATCTCTGGTAACTCTTTAGCAAAATGACACCACGCCTGTTAAATAACATTACATCACTTATACCTAGGCTTATTAAACCAATCTTACCTTTTTTTTTTTTTTTTTTTAAATATATGCTTTTTCAGAACTTTTTCCAGAGCTTTTTCAGGGCAGAACTGCAGGGCATAATTAACAGACATAGCAATGTTTTAGAGTAGAGGAAAGTTTATGGAGAAAAAGAAAAAGAAATATCCAAGAATCTGCACTACATTTAGGTAAATTTAATACCTTGACAATCTTGTTCAGAAGACACTTTGATGGATTTGATCTAACATGGATTGTCTTCTTTTTTTAAATACAAACAACAAATGTTTGTGTCCAAGTTTATGCTGTCATAAAATCGATAAGAGGACATCCAAGACTGTTTATGGTGATAGTATACTGTACATAAAAATACCCTCAAAAGAGAGTGCAAAATAAAAGTATTTTCACAAGTGGTCTTAGACCTTTGGACTCACTGTATACTACGTATATACAGTAACCAAAAAAGGGAAGACTCTGCAGTAATTAAAATCCCTGAAACGATTACAGATGAGAGCAAATGATGAGGAAACAGCCATAAATTAGGCAAATCCGAAGTGACAGAGGACAAAATCAGGGTCAGGTATGCAAAAACACCTCACATTGATGACAAGCTGCTGCAGTGAGACACATCATAAATAAATCAATGAACCACCATTTAGTCAAACAATATTCCATCGATATACTGTATGTTTTGCTGATTGTGTCACATCAGGCAGAAATATGAATTAGCATCCTCAATAAACCCTTCAGAACGTTTACATCTGGACAGTTTATCCTTGAAGAGACCACTTTCCAAACCCCCTTCAGTTTGGACTGTATTGTTCTCTCAACGTATGTCACGTGACCACCGTATTTTCTCCCCCATATCCCTGTAGACGATTGTGATTTTGCACTACTATACAGTATGTCAAATGGGCAATTATCTTTGTAACGAGTGGCATTGCTCCGCAGCCAGCACTGATCACTAAGTAGTTCGCAGCTTTCAGATGCAATTTCCAGCCATATTTACTGACGCCTTTTCCTCGGATTTAAATGTAGACATCACTTCAGTAAGTGTTTGTTTTGAAATACAGCCAGTTGAGCCGTTTTGGTGAGTAGAGCTCCTGCCATCAGCGCACCAGTAATGAGTTATATTTATATACGTCGTTTAGAACATTGTTGATTCACTCTCTAGGAACAAGGCTTAACTGGGTTCGCACATTCATACATACCACAGGATGCTAAGTGCTTGATTGTACCAGACAGTACACCTGGCCGGAAGTATCTGCACTACCTGTGATTCTCAGCTCATTCATTCAGGCTTTTACTTTTATTTTTAATATTTATTTACTAGCAAATTTAGCTTTATGCCTGTGTTACTCAACAGTTTCTTTATTTTTATATACTGTATGTATATGGTATATATGTTTATATTTAGCTTATTTTTGGTAAAAATTTATGATTATTATGATTATTATTATTGTGATTATTATTACTTTATGTCTTTATTTATTTATTTTCGGCTTTCTCCAATTTATCCCATTGGAGCCAGATTATATTTGATGCACTAGATTTGGCACAGGTTGTACGCCAGACTCCCTTCCTGTCGCAATTCTCCCATTTTCTAACTGCGCTTGAGACCGGCACAGCATACCGTGGCTGGGTTGTATGGGTCAGATGGTTAAGGGCCTTGCCCAGCTCCACAACAGTGGGAGGGCTTGAAACCCTGACCTTCTAAACAACAACCTAGAGCCGCAAATCCTGAGCTGCTCCTGCCACTATTCTTATTCTTCTTCTTATTATTATTATTTTTATTATTTATTGGATTTTTTAGCATGATCTCTCATGTTTTTTAACTATTAATTTATTTGAGCAGGACCACTGACCACTAGAGTCGTTAACACTTACAGAATGGCAGGCTGCATTTTTATGTTACTGTATGTTGAGCTCAAATTCAAAATTTTATTCCTCACATACTAGAGCTAGGATCAATGCCACAGTATGTCCCGTTTATCTGTTTCTACCCATGAGATAACAAATACCAAAGTAAACAGCAGTTCCAAATGAAACATAACAAGTGTTATCTCTTAAAGGAGTGCAAAAATCTCTAGCACAGGCACCTGGGACAAGCAAATCCTATCCTATCTGCTATCAGTATCCTATCAGTTTTTCATTCACGGTTGAACCGGCGAACAAACAGGTTCAGTAAGCCGTTGATGTAACTGTCACCTGTGGTTTTTGTTTGTTTGTCCAACATCTAAACGATGATAAAGCTCCACTCCCAACTGATATGTTTGTTTGAACGTAAAATGTTCCAGCCGATTCATATATTTCTCCGTGGTACAAAACGACTCAATGTTATGGTGCACTCTTCCAAATCCCACCATCTGCTGCGCTTTGCATGAGAACTGAGGGCACGGTCTGTCTGTTGGTTAGAACTATTATTACTAGGCATTAATTAGCAGGAGTAGATGCGAGACACGGGCAGGGACAACAATTAACATACTACAGTGCGGCGAAGCATAAATCAGTTATATAACTTTGGCACAATACACAGTCACCTTACATTTGAACACATCATTGAAATGAAGTTGCTTATCAGCCTCAGCCTAAAAACGTTGGCTACATAAAGCTGCTATCTCAGCAATATACATCTTTACTCATTCATTATCTGTATTAATGCCCATAATTAACTTGTTGAGTTAAATTACATTAGTCCACTTTTTTAGTGTAGTTAATTGGGCCTCTGGGAAAGAAACGACCGTCTGAGGCCCAGTGTAATTTGTTTAATTCTATCATGGAACAACTATTTAGAATCAGATCTAAATTATAGCATACAGTCATGTTCAAAAGTAGTAATCTGCCCCTTTAATTCTTTTTTTTTTTTTTTTATTTTTTTTATAAAAACGAAATCATCTGATCATAGTAGGGCAGCACAGTGGCGCCGCACCTTCAGAGTTGAGGGTTTGATTCCTGCCTCGGGTCTGTGTGCGTGGAGTTTTCATATTCTCCCAGAAGGTTTCTACCAGGTACTCTAGTTTCCTAAACTGTCCGTAGTGTGTGTGTGCCCTTAGATGGATTGGCACCCTGTCCAGGATGTACCCTGTCTTATGCCCAAAGTCTCCTGGGATAGGATTCAGGCCCTGTATACAGAATAAGCAGTGAAGAAGTGCTGATCATAACCGGTCTCAGTATTAGGCAAATACAACCTCAAACAACAAGATATAACTTTTTTACTATACCATTATTTAATTTATAAAAATGAAGGCAAAAAAAAAAAAAAAATTCTGATAAATTTCATGTTTTCACCAAAAAAAAAAAAAAAAAACTCATTGAATTAAAAGATGGTGTACTAAGTAATTTTGAATGTGACTGTAGATTTCAAATACATGGTTATGAAAGAAAGTATAGTCTCAGCATTGATTGAATATTTCTTAAAAGAAAAATGCCCAGCAAAGGCAAAAATCCACATGATTCTGGAAAAGTATGCCCTGACAGCTTCTTTTGGATTCCCAAGGGAACCGACTATGTAGTAATTCTTTGCTGATGTAATATTGCTTTCTATTCTTCTCTGTCTCTTGTACGTAGGGCCAGCAGGTTATAACACTGGAGAGAGCATGTGACCTAGACCTGAATTAAATATTAACGCACATATTTATAATTCCATATCTCAATCAAAAGCTGGTTGAATATCAAAAACCACCTTTTTTCAAGTGATTGTGTGTTTTGGATAAGAGTTGCAATAGACTGACCTACATCTACAGTAAAAACTTGTGTTTGTAATGTAATCTTAGAGGCTTTTACTGTATAAAAGTAGAGAGAGTGATTACCCTGATATTTCTTTATAAGAGGCACAAAAAAAAAAGTTCAGTTTAGCATTTGTAATTAATCTTTTGGTTCTTATTAGTGGCTGATTTTAGATTATTCAATCCTGCACATGACTTTTCATATCGCTTTTACTCATCATTTTGATTTTAACTTCAAGGAAAAAATCTAAGTACTGCAAAACTTTCAATCAGTTCTGTCCAACGGTCGATTTTACCCACAGTTTGACGAATGCACAGTACGCTGTGAAAACTTGGTGTTTCTAATCTGGCACAAAACTCATCTTCTCTTCTACTCAACATTTTGCCTTTATTTATGGTGCAGGTTTAACTTTAGGCAAATACCGATGGCCTGGCAAAGTTTCATCAAATTCCGTCCCGCCAGATTTGCCTGATGCTGTGACGAAATCTGGCTGGACAGACATACGGACATACAGACTGGTTTTAGTTCCTCCAATGTATGAAACGTGATGATATCATTAAAAAAGAAATGTACAGATGGTTATATAAAAAATGATTATTATAAGTTATTTACCGAAATTGATTATTTTCATAGGACATCACATTCTAAAGTGCTTTATTCTGTTTATATAATTAACATTATGCATGTATGTATGTATGTATGTATGTATGTATGTATGTATGTATGTATAAATGAATGTGTTTATATAGTTCATTTTAGGTTTATAGAACATTCATGAGGCAAACTATTTTTTTTGCTATAACTTACATCACATGTCTCAACAGTTAAAAAATAAATAAATACCTCCCTCACATAGCTACTCAGTCATTAAAGATGATGGAGTGGGATGATGAATGGCTAAAGCTACAATTAATGGAACATGTACTGTACCTTACAGAACATACTGTAGATTTAAAATGTTTGTCTTGACACTGAAACAGTCTAATAATGTATCCTTATTTAGCTCAGTTTAAAAATCGCATAACCCTGATCTAACACTTACTTAAGTTAAACTAATAATTCTGCCATGCCAGGAAGAAAAGGCAAAGTTTCCACATTTCGAGATTAACTTATCGATCTTATTTTATTTCCATATGTAAACACTTAAATCTTTAAGACAGGTGACCGTCAACATGCCGGTCTTCTTTCTGGATGTCCTTTAGATGGCATGCTAAATGAGAGTAGCATGGATAGACACAGGCACGCATGTGAATGGTAATGATTGTACACCCAGCTGCAGCCATTTCAGGCGTAAAGAGCAGTTTGGTGGAGTATTGGCTTTATCTGTTTACCAGGTCCCGTGGGGCAGAGCTGCACAGGAAAATTGGATTTGACACTATCAAAACGCAGAGAGAGAGGGGAGTGTTAGCGAGGGAGGGAGAGGGAGAGAGAAATGTCAGGAGGAAAAATGAGAGCAATGCTGGCTGAATCTTGAGTTAGCCACAGTCTAGCCTCACTTTCACCATCTATGCCACCATCTGGTGCTTCCATCATTGATACTCATGGTCTACACTGAGTAGTCCGTTTGTTATAATAGGTAATAGATAGATGTTTTTACACTGCAGACTTAAACATAATCTTATATTGTGTCCATAGAGGCAGACGGTAATGGAAATGTCCCGAAATCATTTGGGATCAACTGATATTTAGACCAGTCACGCTTTCTCAGAACAATTTTAAATTGGAAGGAAACTTGTTTATACATGATAATTGCTCCACAACTTCAAAGGGTTTGTTGTAGAAAACACATTATGCAGTTATAAAAGATGCATTCCGCATGTTTTGATTAGGAGAATAACGTTGCTTAATTTTAAAGCTTTAAATGGAAATGTCAAAGCATTTGGATAAGAAAGAACCTTGGTATTATTGATAAAGTGACCTCTCTCTGAATTATTGCTCCTATTTTCAAAACCATGCCTTTACATGACCATTATTTTATATGCCATTCTGCTTTTACCCATATATAGCTATACCTTTTTATTTAACCTATATACTGGATATAGTTCATAAATTTTTGTTATATACTGTATATAAAGTGCTTTTCATGACAGTCCTCATGTCTACCAAGACAGCACACATTCTCTTTTTTCGTCCCAGCTCTGAGCACACTTTATTCACACTTTCTTTTGTCTTGATTTTTCTTTATTCTTTGAATTATTTTTCCTCGTCATTGAAAGTTGAGGGTTGGGAAAATGAACAGACTAACAAGCTCAGGTCTGTCTGGGCAGCCCAGATGCCTGGATTGGGTTGGAAAACACTATATCATTTGTCTCAGTTTTTTTTTTTTTTTTTTTTTTTTTTAAGGAATTGAATGATGTGTGCTATGCCAGGACAAAAAATTTTGGATAAAATACAAGGTGACTGAGTGGTACAACATCTCTGTGATATGCCAGTGATGTATTGACTTTTGAACTATTCTAGAACTGTCTTTGAGACCAGATCTGTCTAACTGCCACTCCCCCATGGGCTGCCCAACTCTGCCAGGCTCACCAGGGATGAAGATCTACATCGATCCTTTCACCTATGAGGATCCCAATGAAGCTGTGCGTGAATTCGCCAAGGAGATCGATGTCTCCACTGTCAAAATCGAGGAAGTCATTGGAGCAGGTAAGCTGATATTTTTTGTCTGTTTAGATGTAGATGCAGTCCTTTCAGAAGTGAGCTAGCTGTTTGTAGCATCCTTGCAATAAAGTGAAAAGGGTCCTAGCATAGTAAAGCTGATTTCATTTTAGGTTTTAGTACAGTTTGATTACAGATAACTTTTTAAGATAATCACGTACCATGCCATGTGATATTATGTCCTCCAAGTTGGATTATATAATAAGACTTAAAGAAAAGAAGTGATTCAGGCTTGTACAGTAAATGGCATTTTATAAACACTAACAATATAAAGGAATATAAAGATGTTATAAAGGAAAAGAAGTGGAATTGGGGCTATTTATTCCTGGGCCAGGCATGCAGGCTGGTAGTCCTATATTAATTAAGTAATTAATTACAGTTTTAAGCTTTCACCATTATCCTATCTCATCCTATCTCACAGTATTTCCTAAGTCATCCCATTTGTGGCCTTTAGACGAGCATTGCGGTTAGCAGCAGTCGCACTCTGAGACTTCTGAGAAATGATGGATAGCTGACTACATGTAAATTCCTTATCAAGCTCTGATCAACCCATAATATGTACTGAACATGTGAGAGAAATGTTTGAACATTTCATACGCAGCTCTTGTGTACATGCAGCATCGAATCCATCTGCCCCATTGTCTAAGATGTATTACATGCACAGAATGCTTTACAGGTGGATAAATTTTTTCGATAAAGCATTTGACACTGTTATCACACTGAAAATCCAAGAATGGAAAAAAAAAGCGACGTACAAAGGATAAATTGGGTGTGTAGTTTTGTGCAAAAGCAAAGCGGATCCATTTAAAGGCTGGATAATTCGGCTTGAAAACAAAGACTTTTGCATTAGAGCCACAGACATCTGCGTGAGAGCATAAATAATTGTACCCTTGTTTTAAATGTCTGCACTTATTACTTTTAAACACATGAGAGGAGAATCATTTTAAAAGTGCATGTGTAACTTGCTTTTGGAATAAAATGCTCTGTCATGCTCTGGCTCTTATACTGTAGGTTTCTACAATACTGGTGTCCTTGTTCCTTTTTCTTGAATTAAACCTTATGATACTAAAGTCATGGTATAAAAATGTGCAAAATAAAATAGTTAATAAGAAACTCATCGTTTCTTACAGAAACAGAGAGTTTACAAATGCATTTTATTATACTGTGTTGTTTCTTATGAAAAGTTTGATTTAGTTTGCTTATAGATGATGTTTGATGCCCCTAGTTCCATTGGAGTACAACAGCAGGTATCTCCGAATATGGACAATCAAGCAAAAGCCCCTGGACTAGAATTGCAAATACCATTTCTTCTAGGCTGACAATCTAAATTGTTAATATTATGTAGTGGTGAGTTAATAATGTGTAATGCTCTCTTGGGGTATGTCTATTTATTTGTGGAGCATTGGGGCAGTGTTAGCATAATGGGTTACGACTGATCAGAAGGGCAGAGATTCAAGCCCCAGCTCTGCCGGATGCCACTGTTGGGCCCTTGTGGAAGGACCTTAGGCACCTGTTTCTCACTGATTCATGCCTTATGTTAGATGTCTGTTATGCTATAAAGACTTAATAGTCACACAAACTATTAATCTGGAGAGGTAAAAACGAGAGGCAAAAAAAATCTTTAGAAAGCTTGAAGAACTGTTCCTCAAGACTTATACAAGATACATGTCAGGCTCTTTGGAAGCCTAATTTAAAGAATTGAGGAGTGGCTCAAAACCTTTGACACAGTACTGTATGTCTTAGAGTCCACCATCTCTTTTATGCAATTGAAGTGATATATGTGTTTATGGGTTAAGTATTACTATTTATACTGAATTTTTGAATTCTTGTCTTCCTCCCAGGTGAGTTTGGAGAGGTGTATAAGGGACGCTTAAAGTTGCCGGGTAAGCGAGAGATCTACGTGGCAATCAAGACCCTGAAGGCAGGATATTCTGAGAAGCAGAGATGTGACTTCCTGTCTGAGGCATCAATTATGGGCCAGTTTGATCACCCAAACATCATCCGCTTAGAGGGCGTTGTCACCAAAAGTCGACCAGTCATGATTGTCACAGAGTTCATGGAGAATGGAGCTTTGGACTCTTTTCTCAGGGTAAAGCTTTTTACTAAGAAAATAATTTATTGCCGTGCTTCTAAGATAATAAATAAAGCATCTTTATAAGCTAATTAATTAGACAAATTTACTCCCTAGAGAAATTATAAAATGAATAAGGGATATGGAACATATGGAACACAGCTCACTAAACTTTTTTATTGGCTGAATAACTGCATTAATGCATGTCTAAAGTGCACGTAAAATCCAGTTGTTTAAAAATAAGACAATAATTCAGTCAGCTGAATGTTGCAGCTTTTATTATTAGGTCTGCATCGTTCACATAGAGCACTAATGAAATGGAGACCACTTTCTCATACTAACCTCACCTCGCGCTTCTCCTCTTTTCCAAACAGCATGATTCATCCGACTGTGATTGCCACAGTCAAGCTTTAATAGGCTTTTGAGGTTTATGAGCTTTTCGGAGTGTGGGGGGGTACACTGCTTAATCAATGTTCAACCCATTTCTTCTCCAATCTTATGGATTGTTTTTTTTTCTTCTTCGCTTTGATCCAAAGGCTCTCTTTGAAGTCAGCCTTGCGAGCTACCTCGTCAAAGTAACGTTGCCATCGATTCCTCCGCCTCGCTCTGTGCTTACGTTGGGTTCAAAGCTTTTTTTTTTTTTTTCTTTCCCATGAGTTTAACGGCGGAAATGCTGAGGTGAAGGGAAATTTAGCTTTTCTTTTATATGTACAAAATGACATGCTGTTGATTTTTTTCATTACTCTTCCCCCAGAACATGTATTTTTCTCATATTTGTGAATGAAAGGGCTTAAAATAAGAAATTAAATGAGACGAAAAACGGGTTTAAAGTAGTTATTTTATGTTTATTGTGTTTCGATGTATTTTCCAACTGCTATGATAATCATCTCAAAGGCCTATTGATATCTTGAAAACAAAACTGTTAGGGTTGAGCAATGCATTATGTTATGAAGTTTTAGTGATCATACTGTATAGTGTTGTCTCCAATTACCAGAGAAGAAAAAAAATAACCTTCCACTAAATTGATGGTTCTTTGTGTAATTTGTGCTTTTGATTAGACAGGGTGGGTTCATTCTAGCTTAAACCCACAATGTATATCCACACACAGTATGAAGCTAGAATAAACCCACACTGTCCAATCAAAATTCTACCCAAATTAAAAATGAATAAATGATGATTGAATGATGATGGGGCGGCACGGTGGTGTAGTCGTTAGCACTGTCTCCTTGCACCTCCAGGGTCCGGGTTCGATTCCCGTCTCTCTGTGCATGGAGTTTGCATATTCTCCCTGTGCTTGGTGGGTTTCCTCCGGGTACTCTGGTTTCCTCCAAAGACCTGCAGATTAGGCTAACTGGCGTTCCCAAATTGCCCGTAGTGTGTGGGAATGAGAGTGTGATGGATTGCCACCCTGTGCAGGGTGTACCCCGCCTCGTGTCCTAAGTCTCCAGGGATAGGCTTCAGGCCCCCCACGACCCTGAATACAGGATAAAGCGGTATAGATGATGAGTGAGTGATGAGTGAGTGAATGGTGATGATTGATGATTGAATAAATAAACAGTGTTGTTGGTCTTCTTTACATCCACAACTTGTCATTTTAAGGGTGAGCTTAAATTGAAGACTGCAAGCATCTACTGTCTTGGCTAGAAATCATTCTGTGTATTTCTCCTACAACTATTGGTAGTAATGTCGAGCTTGGGTCCATTAAATTATAAAATTGTCCACCTTAAGACATTCATGAACAGCAAAAAATAATGTTCATGCAAAAACCGAAACCTTACAGTATGATAATATTTTTCCGCCTTTGAAAATGAAGAGAGGTTAATCATGCTAGCCCAGGTGTACAAGCAGTTCTGTTCTGTTCATGATTTATGTGTGTTATATAAGTATATAAAAATATATTTTATGTATGCATGATGTGTGTGGTATGTGCTTTTTTACAGCAAAACGATGGCCAGTTCACGGTGATCCAACTGGTGGGAATGATGCGTGGCATCGCAGCAGGCATGAAGTACCTGTCTGAGATGAACTACGTTCATCGGGACTTGGCTGCTCGCAACATCCTGGTCAACAGCAACCTGGTGTGCAAAGTGTCCGACTTCGGCTTGTCACGCTACCTGCAAGAGGACACATCTGACCCCACTTACACCAGCTCACTGGTGAGTCCGTCCTGAAATCTCAGACCAGGCTTGCGGCTTAGCGCTCTTCAAACAGTGCAGGCTCGAATGACCCACATTAGCATTTTGATGAAGTTCTTAACAAAATTTACAGATGAGTTCAAGGTTATAACAGACGTGGAGACTGAAAATTTGAATATGAAAAAAAAAAACATTCTTATGAAAATCCCGTTTATATTATTAGGATTATGTTCAGATCTCTTTGACTTAAGATTAAGAAAGCAACATAGTTTGTATTTTTTTTTTACCTCTAAATTAATTGGAAAATGGATTACCTTTATGTTTGAAAAACATCTTGTCCGTTTTTCTTAATCATAATCATTTTTTATTTTTCTTCCTATTTTCCCCTTTATTTTCTCTATTTATTGTATATGCCAAATTCAATTTCTCTCTTTAAATCAAAACCACCTCTGTAGAACGGCAGTAGAGCCTCATTGGATTTGAAAGCCAAATTGTAATTATGTGACTTTATTGACAATTCATGGTCTCAGTATGCCTTGTTTTTCTTCTTTATGAGATTATGTGTATAGACAGGTTTCAAGAATTATTAATGCATTTTTATTTTCAATTTGCCTTGCTGAGCTGCAGCAATATAAATCCACAGCTGCAAAGCAGATCTTTTATTAAGCCTGTTTTAAAGGGGTCTCCTTTTTTGCATTGTGATTTAAGTCGAGAGGTTGAGCCTCCATAGACGGCCCTTTAGATCACACTGCCTCCACTGGCTTGTCTCTTTCCCACTCTGCTGCAATCTCTTCTCCAGGTAGCAGCAAACATGCAAAAAAAAAAAAAAAAAAGAGTTAAGATTAAGACAAAAAGATAAAAAATAAAAATGTAAATTTGAATTTTTTTTTTTAATAGAAAATGTTGGAATCGTTTACAGTTACAGTAAACAATTAAATAATTTATTACAATAAAAATATAATTGAAAATAGAACAAATAGCTATGATGCAATGTGTGTTCTGACAGTTCTTTGTGCAGTTCCTGGCAATTTGTGCTACTGTAGCTGTTTACTCCCAATTGACATCAGTGAGACTTGGGTGCACAGACCAAGAACATCCAGCAATTCATGAAGATCAGATTCTTGTGCATTGCCATTTGTCCTGTTTTCAAACCATCATCTTCAAGAGCTGACCATTCAGTCCTAACCTGAGGAAGCATAAATAAAGACATACAGAAATAAGTTTCTTTTTCTTTTTCTCATAATAATAATAATAATAATAATAATTATTATTATTATTATTATTATTATTACTTTTTTGCAAATATGATCTACGTCTCTGTTTACAAATGACCTTTTGTTTCTGTAGATTACATTCTTGTCCATTACACTACATTGTGTGTAGCAAGTGTATTACCAATTCCTATTTTTAAAATATATGATTACTTGCCCACTTCAACCTACAGTATTCAGTATAAAAGGGCAATTTATAAGTTTTATGCATCAATGCATCTGGAGTTTTCCATCTCTACTCCAACATAATGTGAACCCATTCTTCACTATTGTTAAGGCTGTGATGTCTGTCTTGCCTTCTCTTTTAACTGTTAACCTTCTGGATTATGTGTGTGCATGTGTGCATGTGTGTGTGTGTGTGTTTGAGAAAGAGAGAGAGAGAGAGAGAGATGTGAAGTCTTTGGCTTTTGCTCATTGTCTTTGTATTTTTCATGCTGTTAATTAGTTCACTGCAAGTGGCAGAGGTAGGCCAAATCACTATGACTCTGAACCAATCAGATACAAGGCCATGGCTCTGAGCCAATCAGCCAAGGCTGAATCTTTGCTGACAGTGCAAGCGTCTCCCTCCTTTGCATTAATCACCCCTGTTTTTTTTCCTCAGTTTTTTTTTTTTTTTTACATTTCTTCCCATAATTCAATGCAGTCAGCCAATTAGTCTTCCTCTTCTCCAGGACAAGGCCAGGAGAAACAGAAGATCTTAATTGTATTTCATTAACCTTGTAGTTCTATAGAGAGAAAATGAATATGGGAGGGTAGGATTTATCATGTTATTCTTTCTTATAGTCAGTATATTTATTTGCCTGGGGTGAAAACTGTAGAAATATTGGCATACAACATGACTCTTTAACATTTGGATTGGCCCATTCATCCTTCCATCCATCCATCCATCCATCCAGCCCGCCATTTATCCATAACCATTTATAAAAACGCTTTAGCCGTATATTAATTAATTACATTTTCTCAGTCATCTTTTCACAATTTATTCAGTGATCCATCCATTTTTTTCCCATTCCTCTTCTCGGTCTTCTCAGCTGTTTTTTTTTTTTTTGCAGTCCGCTCCATCACCACTCCATTATTCTCTCCATCATTCTGCCCGGCTTATCATAATTATACATTTCTCTGTTTATATTACTCTTCACCACATTGGCCTCCCATTTGCAAGCAGTTATCTGTCTTCACATTCACAAAGTATTCACATTACTTCAGTCACAAACATTTGCGATTTGATAACGGAGCCTATTGTGGAAAATGTAAAATAGTGCTTTAATTTCCAAAAAATGCATAAAAAAATAAGAAATGATTTTAAAGTGGTTGTCACATTAAAGCATTCAGTGGCATCTAACATCGAATCCGAACACACTTCATGCCCTAGTGTCAAGAAATAAGAATGAGACATCATATGAAATCAGTGCACATGTCATGTTACAGTACAGAACAGTAACTAAAAGAATTGGATAAAATAATATAAAAGTCATTTGTATATCCATACCTGAGACTCTACGGTATGGAGGACATAGCCAGAGGAGGTCAACCAGAACCAAGAAGCTAGAAATACGATGTTACCAGGTGGGCTAATCACTGAGTGCTGAGTTGCGTTGTCATGATGTGCAGTCATATTTTTGGGAAGGTGCATGTCAGGGTTTCCCATAGTATATGTGGCTATGAAAGACCTATGGAGGAGGCTTGACACAGAAGCATAAATCAGGCCAAAAAAAGAAAAAATGTGAATGCACTGACTGGACTCTCATGCTTCTCATTTTTAAGAGACTAAACCTTGCTAGCTACACATGCATATTTCTGGATTCCAAGTAACATGCATACACACAGTACATACAAAAATTAATAGAAATCTGTAATTAGAATGATGACAATCTTTTCATGAAATCATGTTTACCACATTCGGCATTGCTCTGGTTTTCTGTAAAAGAAAAAAAAGAAGCTATTTCACAGCTGTCAAATTGCTGCTTATATAAACTGGTATGCCTGTTTCACATGAATAAAACAGCAGCATTTATCATTTTACTTATTTATCAGTTCCAGAAATGAGAGGCTAATAATTTAATTCCCTTTATCATCATGTTTGATGGAGTTAGAGTATGTACCTATTATCAGAGTGTGTTGAATGCATTTTGAGATCTTGTTTATGATCATTTAAACATCAGGATGCTCTGCAAAGATTATATGTGTCACTATGGATGCTTGGTGAAAAGCATCCTTCCTAATTTCTACAGAAGCTAATTTGGCTATGGTCAGAGGGGTGGCTCAGTCTTTCTCTGTCAGTCACAGCAGTACAAGCTAATCCCTATGATCTCATGTATGCAGAAGAGTGTAGATAGTGCTTTCATCAGTGTCTTAAAAATGCCCTCTGACGCAGAAAGATCAGCGGCTTGTCTGAAGATGTGTGAGGTGAGAAATAACAGATGCATGAGCCAGCATCCCCATCCTCTGGCGACAGAAGAAATGACAGCTGCAATCTTTAAGAAGCTGCTGATAAATTCATCTCTCAAACTTTTCTCCAGATATAAGATTTCCTTCATTAATTCACAAAGAAAATAGACAGAAATAGAAATAACTATATATATATATATATATATATATATATTAAAATCAGTGTCATGTAGGGTTTCATCCATTTTTTAAAAATATTGAAATCTACGCATTTTCCATCTTTTCCTATTTTAATTTCTCTAAAACTCCCATTTAATATTAAAGCCACTTCTAAGAGAGCAAAAGCAGGAATACAAAAGGAAAAAAAGACAATTGGTATGCATGTCGCTAACTGACTATCAATAAAGCACTTTGAAAGAACAAATAAACGAAAAAAAAAAACAACTAAAAAGGGAAACGTATTGCGCAACAGATGTCATTAACTAATTGCTACACTCAAGCACTCTGCTTAAACATTCCAAATTATTTCAAAATCTGTTTGAGCGCTTTGTCTGCTTTGTCTGGTTGTAAACTTTGAATTCCCTTCCAAGCACAAGGACGGGACCTTCAGAAAAGGATAACTCTCTAAATGTCTGTAAACTCCTAGGGACTGTCAGTGCTACAGAGACTTACATTCACTTCGCATCCTCATACCTCTTGCAGAATTGTTCATGGTATTTACTGAATAACATGAGTTATTATGAATAAGAGATTATTGTGACTGGAGTTTAAATGAACATACATATAAATGCAAGGTGGGTTTGAAACAAATTGAAGATGGTCCCCTAGCAGACATGCAGAGGGCCATTGACTCTCATGGGAGAAGTAAAGAGAAGAAGAAAGGAAATTGAAGGGAAGAAAGCAAAGAAAATAATCTCTCCCTCTCTGTCCCCATAAACCCCACCCTCTATTTCTCTCTCTCTCCCTGAATGACGAATGCTGTGGTTGGACGATTTGGCAGCTTCCATTATGGCTATAGATAGACCAACATTGTTTCAAATAGAAAATGAAACTATTTACACACAGGGGCGCGCAAAGCACACAGTCTCTCTCTCTCTCTCTCTCTCTCTCTCTCTCTCTCTCTGTTTTTTCTTCTCCTTTCCTCTTATCTCCTTCTCATTGTCTTTTCTCTTAGACCTTTTAGGAATCTGTGCACTGACACCTTAAAAGCAACATTTGTACACTGGCTCTTCTGCTCCTCTGTTTGTTTGCTATCATGAATGTGAATTAATTTTTTAATTAACTTTTCTATATTATATCCTACTCATCTAATTTCTCTCCTAAATCTGAAATTATGACCTGGTTTTTGGTAGGTTGAATAAAGCAACAAGAACCATAAAAAAAAAAATATTATATTTGAAATATGGATAAATCATGTGCAGCATGGTGGCATAGTGGTCATCAATGTGGCCTCGCACCTCCAGGGTCAAGGGTTCGAGTCTCACCTTGGTTCTGTGTGCGTAGAGTTTGCATCTTCTCACAGTGCTTGGTGGGTTTCTGTTGTGTGTGTGTGTCCTGTGATACAACGTCCCAGTTCATGCCCCGAGTGCCCTCGGCTCTAAAGAAGGTCTCCCCCAACCCTGTACAAACAGGAGTTACAGAGAAAATAAATCGTACTCTTTTTAAAGAGACCTTTGATGGACAGCCATGAATGTTCATCCTTAGACTGGATAAAGTTGTTGTTGGTCTTTTGGCTGCTCCCGTCGGGGTCGCCACAGCAGACCATCTAATCCACGCACACAACTTGGCAAAGGTTTTTACGCCTTTCCTGATGCAACCCTCCCATTTTCATCCGGGCTTGAGACCGGCACTGCATTCAGTTTGGGCACTGGCTGGGAATTGAACCCGATAGGCGAGAAACCTACCACTGTGCCATCAATGCCTCTTTACAGGATAAAGTGAATACAGAAAATGAATGAACAGTTGAAAACATGTAAATGCTTGGAATTACATGGGCCAAAGTGATGAGGTTTCATGAGTTTATAGAAAACATAATGTACATTCATTGTTATAATATTACACTACCAACCAGCATACTTGGGCTTTCATAGAGTGGGTGGCAAACAGACAGGGAAAAAAAATCTGCAAGATCAGTTTAATGAATAGGCATCCTGTGTTGTCCTCTTTTCCACCAAGGAATTAAATCTTCAAAACAGTTAATTGAGTTTGATGATGCAAGCACAATGTAGTAATTTTTTTGTTAATTGTTAGAGAATCTTCATTGTATCCATCGACATGGATACTGTTACAAAATGCAGCTGTGATTTTAATGGGATCATTTCCATCCAGTGCACTGAGCAGTAATCTTAAAAGCCTCCTTAAATCACACATTCCACAACTGGCATAAAACCTTACAGAATTCTGTATGTAAGAATCCACCTTCCACATTTACGCGTTTGACCACAGAGGTGTGAGTATGGAAAATAGCACCACTTCTAATTATAGTAATGAGATCCATGCACACAGTCCCACGTGTTGTCTAAAAAAAGGCTTTTATCCAAACCCTTGTAGAGGTGGATTGCAGCTGATAATCACATTTATTTAAATAGGGACTCTCCCAGAATAGAAGTGAAATATGGCTTTTTAACCTAGTTATGAACGACAAGGTCATAATCTAATATTAAAATCCTGAATGGGAAATTGGAGAGAAAGGGACAATAAAGGATTAGAGAAGTTAGGTTTAATTTGAGCCATCAGCCTCAGGGCCATTGGGTATGTGTGCGTGTGTGTGAGAGAGAGAGAGAGAGAGAGAGAAGGGGGATCTGAAGGTTAAGCTGAACTTCAGACACCTCACCAGATCTGGTTATATCATAAATTTTCTTCCTACTATTATTGCAGCACAAATTGGATTGCAATTTGGAATTAAAGCTGAGTGGAGAGATATGACTAAATTAGATTTGTGCCCATTTGTGGAGTGGCATAATGGCCCAGTGGTTAAAATTTATGCCGAACTAAACACACTCATTTCATAATTATCTACTGCAGTTTAATAGGGATTTGACATAAATGTATAACTGTTGTGCTGTCTTCCAGTAAGATGTGGCATTATTCATTATTACAAATGCAGATATTGTCATATTCCTAGTGTGTTTGCTTGTGTGTATGTGTGTGTTTGTAATTGGGGGTGGGGTAACTATGTCTATTAATATACACTGCACCCATTACCATTCATCATTTGTTTAATCCAACATTTTGCTCAGGTTATACATATAAGCTTTAGAACATACACTCGACTAAGCTGGCATTACATGTATTTGGTCGTTTAATATCATTAAAAAATGTTGTGGCCATATATTTAATATGACTAATTAAGCACTTTCCACTCTGACATTTTTAGTTGAGCAATATTACATGAGAGGGAGTGCTGTTGTGCTTGAATATCTGCAAGACACTTATGTGGCATGAGGGCGCAGCATGAGCGAAACTAACTAACCGTGACTGGGGTGAGCTGGTGGCTGACAGTTAGCGTAATTAACAGGAGTAAAAGTAGTATTAAATTACTATGTAGCCAAACGGTGTGGAGAATAAACCATGGAGGTGGTGGACCATCCTGTGAAAGTACAAGATTTACTTTATATTTCCACTTATTCCGCTATTGAATATCAGCTAACTTCCGTGTTCCGGGATTGGATCCCTAATAACACCTTGTTCCACACACCAAGTAGGGCCTTGATCAGGGGTTAGAGAGCGATTTGGAATTTAGCCTTGTGTTAGGAGCTAGTCAGCTAGTTATCACGGATGGTTCAGAAGTGATTTGGAACAACCTAAAAGCAGTTATTAAGGGATCACACTGTTGCTTATCATGACATAACTTTTTATCTGATGTGTTTTCTTGCTGAAAGTGCTTTAGTGACTGATTTTAAATGTGGTTTTTGGCAGGTAATTGTTCTTTCCACAGTATGGCGGACAGTACACACCTACACCTACAACTACATTAGAACATCTGGGATGCGGCGTGATACATATAGTTAAATGTCCCAAGAGTGTTACTGTCCACTGTAAAGTCTTGCATCCATTCAGAGTGCTTGGTTAGAACTAATGGTTGTATAATTGTTAGTTTGATGCTTATGAGTACAGACAGAGAAATGAACAGGAGGTCAAACAAATATTCAAAATTGTTTTAAATTCTTTAAGTCATTGAGCAAAACCAGCTCCTAGGCTCTCCTGGGATAATAAAGTTGGCTGGCTGACTAGTAGTGCTGTGAGCAAACACATGACCTTGTCTGCTGACATCTGTCTTTAAAACCACCAGCTGTCACTGGTCTTATTATACCAAGTCCCAAATAAATGCCCAAGCTATCATAATGCCTTCTACCTGAATATGTATGTGTATGAGATGGACAAAGGCATCTGTACTGTTAATGATTGAATTTGTTTGTTCCTGAATGATCATTCGTATTTTCTTTGAGAAATCGTTAGAGTCGTATAGATTATCAAGAACAGTTCAAGGTCAGTACAATTCGGTACAGCGTACCACTAAAAGATTCTGTAGCGGTATGCAGTACCAGAAAGAGGAGAGAGCAGTTGTCTGCCAAAGGACACTTCAGAACCAGTCATGGAAGCACTTTCAGCTAGAAAGCATATCTGTTAATGTTACCTCATCTTAAACAACACTGTGATGACAACTGTCAGGCTGCTTTGTGGAGATGGAAAAATGTTATGTGGTTTGACGTCTGTGGAGTTCAGATTGACCCTATTCCAGAGTGATGGGGACATCAGGGTAAGGAGAGAAGCCCATAAAATGATGCACCCATCAATAACAGTGCCCACTGTACAAACCAGTGAAGGTAATGTTATGGTCTGGGGTTGCTTCAGTTGGTCAGGTCTAGGCTCAGTATCATTATGTGGCAATAAAATGAAGTCAGCTGATGACCTGAATTTAATAAATGAGCAGCTTATCTTATGACCAGGTTATCTTCTTTCTGGATGTCATGATCCTATTCCAGGCCTTGTTGTGTAAAAGAGTGGTAGCATGAGGGCGCATGAGGAATCATTTTCACACATGAATTGGCCACCACAGTGTGGACTGTAATCAAAGGTAAAGGCGTTCCAACAAAAGATTACCATGTGTGCCATGTGTTAATACAATTATATCAAGCATTTATATTTTATTATATTATAAGTGCTGCTTTTTGACAATATCCATAGTTAAAAGCCCTATGCAATAATAATGAAATAATCATTTGAATTATTAAATCCTTAAAAAAAGGTTTTGTTCATGCGCTCCAAAACTAGTACACACAAGATGCTAGGCTATGGACAGATGCTAAGCCAGAGATTTCATATTACAACAAGATGTGCCAACCTCTCCACTCGTCTAACTCTTCACAAAATACCACACTGAGGTGGGTCAAAGGTGTCTGATCACAGATGAATGCTACTCAGGAGAGAAGAGTGTCTCCACTTGCTTGTCAGCTCAAGACAGTTCACAGCTTTCCTTATTCCTGGTCAAACAGACTCCATCCTTCGACCATCTCTCTCTCTCTCTCTCTCTCTCTCTCTCTCTCTCTCTCTCTCTCTCTCTCGCAGTTGTCAGCGGCCTACTCCGCTCCAGTTTTCTCTACATCGACATCCCAATGGAAAACTTTTATCTTACTTATTTCTCTCCTTTTTCAAGAAATTGATAAAAAACTAAAGTGTCTATTTTTTAAGCTACAGTCTGATTAACTCAGCATACTGCCATTTCATCTCCATATCTCACATGTGACAGTGTGTCTGTGTGTTGCATATTTAATCATAATAATGTCTGCAGGGTAAGTCAGCTTATCGTCTACTGAACAGCCAGTCATGAAACTGAAGACTAGAACTCTTCTTTTTTTAATCTTAGGAAAAATATACCGTTAATCACTTTGTGTTCTTTTACCTTTATAATATAATTGATCATTAAAGGAAAAAACTGTGAAAAATGACTTAAATTTGAATAACAATTTGAAGAATTAATTAGAATAAACTTTACACTACTTCAAACTTGTTTTGTTTTGCCCACATTCAATTTGTTACATTTGTAAAGGAAAAAGGTAATTTGTTTGGAAAACAAAATTTTAAATTCTAAAATACTAAAACGAAAATGTCCCAGTAACATTTCCTTAGCCTCTAATTTATACAGCATATTAAAAAACCTGTCATCATCAGATATACTGTACAAGTAACTATACAAGTAACTGAAAGGGTGACGGAATGTCATGCTTATTATCATTCTTGTAAATCTATAAAAATATCTTTACCATATTCAAAATTCAGACCAACCCCTTGCGATTGTAATTAATACCATAAATTTCAGTCTGTTTCTTCACTTCTCATTTCCCTAAATGTGATATCTTATAATAATAATAATAATAATAATAATAATAATAATAATAATAATAATAATTCTGTGATTTTTATAATTTGTCCATCTTCTCTCTCCCTTTAAGCTATGAAAATACCTTTAATGTCATTCAGCTGTTCAGTCTCATCTGCCTTTCTGTTTTGTCTATGATACATGCACATCTATACAGAAGTGCAAGAGGTAGGAAAAAGAAAACAATAAATGCGGTGAGAGATATTTAAAATTATAGACCAGGCAAAGCTGGACTCATGACATAGAGACATGAAAACTGGATGATGGATGGATAGCTGCTTGGTTGGATAGATGATTGGATGGATTGATGGATGTCAGCCGAATACTGGATTTTTAACTAAGAACTACTGCTATAATCAGAAACATTGTCTTGCTATCATTCACATCCTTTTAGCAAACTTGTGTGTGTTTTTCTCTATTTTTTCTTTTTACTTATTTTTTAAAAGAATCACGATTTATAATCTCAATAGCCAGTGTCTCTTTTGAATCTGGTTCCTCTTAATGTTTGTTCCTCATGGTGTCCAAAGAAATTGTCTTGGATGCTGCTCTGGTTTGCTTATTAGGGCTCTAAATCTACAGTATATTCAGATTTTTTGTAAAGCTGCTTTGAGTCGAATACAAAGACAGATATGAGAGAGATGGTCAAGAAAAGCTTTCAAATGGCTTCAATACTTGCAGTCTGGATCCCTTTTTTATACTGATGGTTTCACACAGACTTTTACAATATATATGCATCCACACAGAGTATTAAAGTGCTCTATCTCACTCTATCCAATAAATAACAAGAGCAGACTTGGAGCAGTGTGCCGTCTTCATGGCTCATATAATGCCAGAGCAGGAAAGAAAGTTCCAACTCAAACTTCTGGTAAAAGGCAGACGCAGCATCGCAGTGAAGCAACCAACAAACACATCCCTCAAACATCCTGTGTCTAACATCCTCCTCTAACTTCTTCCTGTGCAGCTGTACCTGTCCAGCTGTTCCCCTCTCTGGCAGCAGTTTTAGGTGGTGTGTGTGTGTTCAGTTCAGTCCGTCTTCACCGCCAGATCAATCGCCAGTTCATGGCTTGAGCTAATTGGCTGTATCACTGGCTCAGATACAAACTCACCTTGGTGTGTGTGTGTTTGTTTTTGTGCTTTTCCACCATGGTTGGGACCAAATGTCTCCACCAGTATTGGAATCTCTGACAGCTTTCACCACGTAGGAATATTTTGTCTGTGTTATTTATTATTATCAATAAATCATTATTTATTATTTATTCAGAATAGCACCCTCAAGGATAATAAGCCAAGTTTGTGTCACAGAGTGGAAGCTTAACCACAATCAATGTTATTCAACAAGATTAACACGCACATCTCCATAGATCCTACTTAGGTCAATTATGTAAAGATCTGACATAAGGTTTCTGAAAAGTCTGGAGCTAATGATAGTACCAAGAATCACTATCCCTTAAAATAAATAAATAATAAATTAATAAATAAAATCCAAGTGTAATTAAATAAAATACATGTAGTATAACTCCATTGGTTCCTGACCTTTTGGACAACCTGTATAGTCATTGAAAAATTGTGTTTAGTTTTTATGTAAAACTTTACATTGGCGATTTTGAAGGCAATTGATAATAGAATGGCAGCTAGATACATATGAGGTCCCTTCCCTTTATCTTCTTTTCTATGTTTTTCTTCTCAGGGAGGAAAAATCCCGGTGCGGTGGACGTCCCCGGAAGCTATCGCCTACAGGAAGTTCACATCAGCAAGTGACGTGTGGAGTTATGGCATCGTCATGTGGGAAGTAATGTCATTTGGGGAGCGCCCCTACTGGGACATGTCCAATCAAGATGTAAGTTTGCCCGTAGGATAGAGCAGATTTTTTGACATAAGAAAGCAGCATAGACTATTCAGGGACAGACAGTTAACACAGCCTTACCTGACATTAAGCATACAAAAAAAAAAAAAAAAACACAAAAATTTAATTCATGAACAGGATATAAACATAATAAGGAGCTACTTTATTGTTTTGCATCTATATTTGCAAATGTATGGTATTTGTGTTAAGTTCTGTAAATACCTGTATATTAGCTCTATAATATAAATCTTTGTTGTATAAATATCTCTATAGTATACAACAGTTATGGAAAGCTGGATCCCAAATCCCACCATAACCACTGATCAACACGGTTTTGTATACCATAGCGCACTAGCTTTCCATTTATTGCAATTTGGGAATCAACACGGACCTGCGTAAATTAGCTGATGTTTTAAACTGGAAACATAAAGTATTCCATGTTTCCATGTTTTATTCTCCTCACCCTTTGTTTACATAGTACCTGTAAGAATTTAAAACTACTTTCACCCCTGGTAATTATATAAAGCTTCGCCAGTCGCATTTAGTTAGATCCACCCGTTCCAGACGCATATGTGTTATACAGTAGGAGCAAAATAACTGGTTAAATTAACAAACAAATCATAATATGTTGATAAAAATGGTGTTTGTGGTGTTTGTAGAACTATTAATATAGAACTATATATATATAAAATGATCCAAATGTTAATCCCCTAGATTGTTCATTAAAGAGTACTTTAATAAAGCAGAGTTATTCAAGCTGTGGGGTGAAGGGCAGAGCAGGTGGAAAATACCAAAAAATGAATATTTAAATGACTATATCAGACCTGCCAACCTTTATATATTTTGCATAGGAGATCTGCATTTTAACATCAAGTACTCTAGAATAAGTTATTACTTCTTTCTTAATAAAAAATAGCAGGCGATCTAATCAGGCTTTTCGTCTGGAATATTTCACAGTTACGGCCTCTGGTAGTGAATTGGATGGTACTCTCATCCTTAGTGATTTTTCTACTTGAAAGACAACAAATTGAGAAACTATTTCACCAATTAATTTACAGGGAACTACTTTAATAGTAACTATATTTACCCTGAATGCACCACAAAATGTTGCATTAAAGGTTATAGGCCACTTTGAGAGAGACAGAGAAAGAGAGAGATAAAGTCTGTGTAAGCATGTTTAGAAAAGTTGCGCACATCAATATTTGAGAGCAATTATAAACTGGAGTGATGTAGCTGAGGCTGAGGAACTGTCAGAGCAGTTTCACACACCATGCTTGTGTTCAGGTTTTTTTTTGTTGTTGTTGTTGTTCAGTGTTTTTCAGTGTCTGAAAAGACAAGCAAAGGAAAAAGAAAAAAAAAACATTTTATCTAAGTTTTTAGTTCTGGCCATGCCTAGTTTGGTGGTAAATCCAAAAGTATAGAAACAGTAATGTATATTAACGTATATTAATAAAATATTAACATATGTAGATAATGGTCCTGGACCACATCATTTTTATTACATTTTTTATTTTAATCAAGAAGCAAATCTATATCTGTAATGTATGACTTATGTTTAGTAATTCATCAGTTCTATGCAACATGTTACACAATGTAAACACAATGCAAAAGGTTAAGCACAATAAATGCCTTGAAGGTTAGAGTAGGAGCACAGTATGTTTGTGCGTGTTTGTGTTCATGTTCTGCATATTTTAATTGCATCTGTAACTGCGCTGAAAACCTTTAATTTGATGCTCATAAAAACTGCAACAACTCAGCAATTTTCCATGCTCAGTTTTTATCAGTCTCTCTTTCTCTGGCAGCGCGTAACCCACAACATGAGCAGTGCGGCAGCTGTTTAGCCCATACCCGTGCTCATGCACAGCATCCCTACTTCTCTGGGACTATGGGCAGGGGTGTATTGATTGCATTTTGTGTGTATTTATGTGCTCACAATAATGGGATGGGATGTGGTATATGAGATAACTGCATGTGTGTGAGTGTTGTATGATTACATGGTGTGGTGTATCTGGCACCTGCACGGATCGGCCTCTCAGGGGTGTTCACGTGTGTGAGAGAAAGATAGCATTTGTGTTTTGGAGGTGCTCTTGCTGGTTTGTTGTAGATGTGTGTGTGTATGTGTGTGTTTTGCCCCTCTCTCCTGCAGCTGTCCACAGTGGGGAGAAATCCAGAACACTGAGCCAAATGCACAGATGTTACAATCTCATTGCCAGGCTAAACACGCACACACACACACACACACACACACACACACACACACACACACACACACACACACACACACACACACATTTATAGACATTAAAATTAAGATTAAATTATTTGTCACATGTATCTTGCAGTAGAGTGAAATGATTTTTTTCCCCGCATATCTAGTAAGGAATCTTTGTCAGAGTGCAGGGTCAGCCAGAGGATACAACATGGATGATGGAGCAGATGAGGTTGAGGGCCTTGCTCAAGGGCCCGACAGTGGCAGCAGGGTGGTTCTGGGGCTTGAAAACCTGATCTTCCATTCAGTCATTAACCCAGAGCCCCAACCGTTTGAGCCACTACTGCCCCCTAGGCATACAAACATACTCCGTGTACATTCAGTGCATTCATTATACACAGAAGTGATCTGGGCACAGGAGCATGAAACACACACACACGCACACACTGCACATTTCTGTTTGCACTCACTCACTCACACGCACATAAAAACACACACACACAGAGCCATGAGACAGAATCTTATCCATACATACATACATACATACATACATACATACATACATATCAAATCATAATCAAATCAAATTCAAATTCTAATTTTATTTGTCACATGCACAGTCATACACAGTACGATATACAGTGAAATGCTTACATACATACATACATACATACATATAGTAGACGGTGTTTTCAATTTAACTTATTGTCAATTCTTATTTCTGTCTCCCACACGTATGCCTGCACACACACACATGCACACACACACACACACCACTATACATCATGTCAAACCATGGTTGAATAACTCCCATAAAATTGTTTACTGTTGTGTGTAGAAAGCACACACACATGCACATGCACACACACACACACACACAAACCCATACATACACATACACAGGTGTGTTGCTGAAGCATGAGACAGCTGAGTTTGTGCTCATCACATTCAGCCTGACTGTGAGAAACTAAATCAGAACAAAATCTCTATGCCAGTATAAATGAATTCTGTTTGTGTGTGTGTGTGTGTGTGTGTGTGTGTGTGTGTGTGTGTGTGTGTGTGTGTGTGTGTGTGTGTGTGTGTGTGGGTGTGTGTGTGTGTGTGTGTAGGTGATTAATGCCATAGAACAGGACTACAGGCTCCCTGCACCGATGGATTGCCCCACTGCTCTGCACCAGCTCATGTTGGACTGCTGGCAGAAAGATCGTAACGCCCGGCCACGGTTTACCGACATTGTTAACACACTCGACAAACTTATCCGCAACCCAACAAGTCTAAAGGCTGTTGCTAGCATGCCGTCCATGTGAGTAAACACGCACACACACACACACACACACACACATACATTTGCTCATCTAAGCATCCATTGAATAAATTTTTTTGTGTGTCATGTATGAAATAGTCACATCAATTTACATTTATGTAAGGAATACAACATGAACGTGTGCCACTATAGAAAAGAAAGTTGATTATTATTTGTTACACCATATCCTTAATTGTATTACTCCTTTTATGCAACAGCAACTTTTTTATTATCATTATTCAGTAATGGATGGCTTTGTATTTACTGTATGCTGTATAAATGAGACAAATTTGTTAAATCATTAATTTATATAATTATTATATATATATATTATAGTAATATGTTGCTATAAATGAAATATTATAAATTATATGACTATTGAACATGTCCAGGGCACTGCTATTGCCAGGATGTGACACACAGAGTGACCTTGGCCTCGATTCAGGTGACAGAATGTATATAACATTCTAAGTAAATTGTTTAAGAGAAAAATCTTAAATAGGTAATGATTCAGAATATTCATTATGTAGCATTAGAAAGCTTACACATTTCCTCCAAAAACACTGATTCTATTTATCTAGGAGCAAATAATACATGCATTCCATGGTGGACAATGTGCAAAAATGCTGTACTTGAGTAAACATAGAAGTCATCTATTTACAATTTTCCCCTGAATAAAAGTACAAAAGTATTCACCTTCAAATTTACATTTGGGCGAAAAGTGCTGAGCTTGTGTTATCTCACTGTAGCCTTTTAATCTTAATAAAACAGAGTTTACCTTTTCTTTTTTCTCTCTTTCTGTCTCCCAATTATGTAACAGTCAACATTATGATTACTCGTAATGCTGCACACCACTGCGGTTATATAGAAAAGCTCCGAAATGTGGTTAACTAGAAAGTATGGATTTTTGCTTTAGGATGTAGTGGAGTAAAGAAGTACTCCATGTGGGCATACTGTATGTATAAGTGATGACAGGATGCCAAAATAAACAGTACTAATCTAAATCATCAGTACATAGCTGTTTTGTAATTTCATTTTAGCAACTATAGGGCCACTTTGTTGGGGGAATATACAGGTCGTACAGAATGTATCTCTTACAGTGTGACATACACCACCCAATTCATATATACATATATATATATATATATTATTATTATTATTTTTTTTTTTTTTTTAAATAGCCAAGGTAGCAGCATTAACCTTATGCTTGATTAGGGCACAACTGCTGCTCCAGTCAAAAGGTACTGTAAATAGGGTTGAGCTACAGTACAATGGAAAAGGGTCCTCATTTAGTTTAAATAACTGGGTTATGTTAGCAGAAGCCATGGCACTGTAATTATTGCAGGTGTTACAGTATAAGCATTTGCATCTACGTGGCTCTCTAGTGATGATAAATCTGTGAACGGGGACTGATAGGAGACTTATTGTCCAGGCTGCAATTCATGTATTTACCTGTCAACAGAAACAGGGTGCTACCAGAACCAGGCGCTGCTCTAGCTTATGGCATGTCATGTCACCAAGGAACCCGATATCACTGTCCTCTATACTAAATTATCAATGCAGAAATCTTACTGACTGCTTCCATGAATGTTACATAAGCATCTCATTATTGAGAGCTCCATATCCCCATGTATAAATCTTTCTTTGTTTATTAAACACACATTTTAAAATATGTTTATTATTAGGCTGGGACACTGTTTCACAGAGGGTTAGTCGTTACTGCAGAAAAGGCAGTAAATTAAAATGAACACATAAATATAAATCTGTGATTTGCTTTGCAACCAGTTACTACTTTTAGAGGTGATGTTATAGAAAAGTATTCATCACTGAATTGAGAACTCAACAGTGCTGTGGTATGAGAAAGCATGAACGTGCAGAGAAACAGTAAGACAGACCCGGTTGCGTTCTAGTAGAGAGAAAAGCATGTGCACAGGGTATGCAAAAGTCTGTTTATCTTGAACGATGTAATTATCTCAACCTAATAAAATGACTAAATCTCAATTAAAAAGCAATAGATTTTTTTTTGCCTGTTTCATATCAGTGCTTTTACCAGTGGCTGCCTTTTATAAATGTCTTTAATTTGGTATTTGCTAAAAAACATGGTGTTAAAACTGCAGTCTGAAACTAAAATATGAGTAGCTGTTGAATGCTGAAATGTGCTGACAAGAGAAGATGGATTATTAACTGGAATACTACACTACACTTTAAAATGTCTATGTTATTTGAAATAGAGTTAAAATTATTTGTTCTTAGTTTAGGCAGCACGGTGGTGTAGTGGTAAGCACTGTTGCCTTGCTCCTTCAGGGTCCCAGTTCGATTCCCAGCCAGGTTCCCATCTCTGTGTGCATGTTCTCCCCGTGCTTGGTGGGTTTCCTCCGGGTACTCCGGTTTCCTCCCACAGTCCAAAGACATGCAGGTTAGGTTAATTGGCATTCCCAAATTGACCGTAGTGTGCGAGTGAGTGTGTGTATGTGTGTGTGCCCAGCGATGGATAGTCCAGGGTGTACCCCACCTTGTGCTGTCTCCTGGGATAGGCTCCAGACCACCCGTTACCTTGAATACAGGATTAAGCGGTTTAGATGATGAGTGAGTGAGTGTTCTTAGTTTTTAAGTGCCCCTTCATTCACCCAAATTTATGGCAAACTAGATTTCCTTGAGATGGTGCTCTGTCATTGAGACGTCCCTGTTTTGTTGGCACGTCAAAGTAGTTCTTTCAATGACCTCTTCAAACTTGTGCTTGACCATGTTTTAGATTTAAAAGAATTAAGTTTTAAGATGAATTAAAAAAAAAAGAATTATTGCTACATCTCTATACACCTACCTGCCGATGTTCAAACTGGGATAGATGGACAAACACACACGTGTGCACGCATGAAGTTTAAATATCTCTGTTTATTATGAGCAAAGAGAGAAGAGAGCATATTGAAGCTTCTTGGCCAGGTGCTCTGTGTCAAGTACATCAAAAGAACGAGTCATTAGCATGTAAGTCATAGAGAGGCCTGGAGACAGACAGACAGATAGGAAGTGCATTTGCATTTTCCGGTTAAACAAAGGGGTTCCATCAGACACGAGCTGCTTGGATGTATATTCATCTGGATACGGGCTACAGGAAGTGCTATCATATGAAGAGTCAGGAAGCAAAATGAAGGAGTTGTTTTATCAGCAGAGAGGCAACCTTCTCATCATACAATAAAACCTTACAACATGATACTGTAGGTCAATGCTATGTTGTAGAAAACCGTGTTAAGTTCATATTACATTCTTATAGTGCCTCCAATGTTTATGTCAAGCATACAGCAGGTTATCAGCGCGTCTATGTCATGTTCATATAATATAGTGTAAATACCGGATCCAATTCCCCACACAATCACTTTGTGATGAAAAGCACTACGCATGTTGCGGTATTCATACAACCCGCCAGACGTAATGACAACATGGTACTGTAAGCACATAAATGGCTGGTAAGAGCGTTGTGCAATCTGATCGGACATAGTAATAGCAAGGTTCAATCTCTTTGGACCTGGTGAGTGTGTGATCATGCGTTTGATAGGTAATTAGTGACAACATGATAGACGCACTGAGAACCTGTCAGAGATGCGTCTATGAAGTAGAGTGAACTTGATAAATGCACACTTTTCCATTTTGACCCCATTCGCACTGCATTTCCAGATATTTTTGAGGTGGAAGCGTGAACTTTATGGTTGGAACGTGACGGGGCATTAGACATTTTGCAGCCTAGAACCCTTTTAAAGTTAAAATAAATTCCACAGACTTCCATGGACACAGGATATAATACAACCATTCATCCCCAGACATCTGGCGTCCTCAGACCCTATTTTGAGAGCCACACCCTCATTTGTGTGAGCTTTATCAGTATGTGTGTATCATGCGCAGTATTGTCAAAGCATTTCATTTGTAAAGGTGTACACAGATATACTGTAACACATTTGAGACAGATAGTAGTGTATATTAGTATTAGGTCTAACCCACTATACTCATAATGCATGCAGTGTCGGGTCATCATACTGTAAAAACAAGCCATACCCTGTATTTATGGAGACATCAGACAGTCTGTGATCCTACACTACAACACGGCTGATAAAAAGGCATGAACTTGAAAAACCAAGAAACAATGTGTGTTGAAGCAAAAATAAGGAAGAATGATTCACTCCTCACATGAGAAATAGTCTTTATCCAGTGACTGGTATTTCAACAGCGTGTTTGTGTACTATACAGTATACTGCAAAATACACTTATAAGACAACGAGTGCAGTGGATAACATTGATGATGTTGTTACAATGGCACCTGTCAATGGGTAGAATATATTAGACAGCAAGTGAAGAGTCAGTTCTTGAAGCTGATGTATTGCAAGCAGAAAAAATTGGCAAGCATAAGGATATGAGTGACAGGCTGCTTTCACACTAGGCATGATTGATTCGTTCCCTGCTTGGTATGACTGCCGCCCACCCTCCTCCCCCCCCCCCCCCCCTTCTACTATTCTACTATCTTGGCCAGCTTTCACATTAATAAAATTGGTTGTGAGGTGCCAATAAACACAAAGAAGAGTGGAATCAAATAAACTTTCCCACTATGCCTAATTGTATTGATATTTCGGAGAAAACTGTCAAGAGTGACCCTCTTGCGTGCTTTCCTACTTTTTCAGCTATGGCTGAGTAGTTCAGGGATGAGGTTGGCCTGTACTGAGAGATTGGAGTATACAGATGCATTGATGAGGTTGCATTCTAAACAGTCCGTCTACTCCTATGTTTAAGTACGTTTGTCTTTTATAAATGATTGGAGCTATGCCAGAGTACACTGTACAGTGCTTGATACCATCTTTTTTAAGTGAAATCTAGTACGGTACACTGATCCATGCCTGGGTCATGATATTGAGAGTTCCCATTGCACTAATGCACTGACCTTTAGGGTCAAGTGAACAGAGATCTGTGCCATAGCCGGTAGGGTGAAACCACACCTAGACAAGGGCCATTTGTAATGGATAGATGACAGGGTCAGGAAGGACAATCAGACAGCCTAGTCCCATGCGCCCCTTTACTTCACGATATTATGCAGTTGGCTTGAATTGTTGAACTGACTGATCAGTGTATAACTCGTAGTAATAGAATGCGGTATGTGATGTGGTGTGTTCTAAACCTATCCAGAGAATTAGATGATCCAGGATCAGGAGACATAGAGAATAGAGAATTTTTATTGATCTCACATTTATGACTTTTTTATTTCCTGATTGTGCAGTTTTCTTGTTTTATGGAGTTATATTCGGAAAGTACTTTTTTCTTGCGACTGGGAGATATAATGCAAATGCAAGTTATAAAACAAATGTGGCTTCTATATCTCACAACTGAGAGTTATAATTTTAAAGATGTGACTTCTCTCTCTCATATTGCTTTCCTTGATGCTTACGTTTCCAGTAATCATTCCATAACAAAACTGTGTATGTAGCAGTGTGTAAACCGAAATGTAATCTACCATTCAAAGCAATCTTTTTAGTGGAAACATCCCACTATAGGAGTGAATCTTAGGCTAAATAGGAGTGTGTGCTTGTGGTATTGATGTAGCTTCTATAGCGGTAGGGGATTTTGTAAATGCTGTATAAAAGGTTGTCACTGTGTACAAATCACAAGCAAGAACAGAACTCAACACATACAGTATTAGAAAAACTAGACACAGGTGCTGAGTGGACTAGCCAAAAAATATATTAATATATAGGATATTTGGATATTTGGTGGTGTCTGTACACTTTCTCTGAGGGGTTTTTATTCTAGTACACTTTAGTCAGCTAAAATAACATATGCCCTTCTCATAATAGTGTACTGCATTTATGACTTTTTTTTCCCGTTTCAGCAAATTCAGGAATTGCAGGGTTGTCGTTTTGTGAACGGAATAACTTAAGCACTCTTCTCCTCTCTGTCTCTGCAGTCCGTCTCAACCGCTGTTGGACAGGTCTCTCCCTGACTTCAACACCTTCAGCTCAGTGGAGGACTGGCTGTCTGCTATTAAGATGTCTCAGTATAGAGACAATTTTCTCAACTCCGGCTTCACTTCCCTGCAACTCGTCGCCCAGATTACTGCAGAGTGAGTCTGTCGCTCATTAGAATCATGACCCATCACTAATAAAACCTTGCAATGGCACTATAACTTGAAAAGTTTATAATCTCACACTGAATCATGTCAAAAATGATTCTCAGCAAGTTCTCTTTCAAATTCAGAAACCCCAATTATTTCTTTCATTATTATTATTTTTTTTAAGGATTGTTTAACAGATTACTTGTCATTACTGGTCGTATGATTGTGGTTATGGTTTATGGTTTCAACTATAATAATTTTAGCACCCATATTATTTTTTTGCCATATACTGTAGATTAATGTGTAATTAAAATTGCATTACATTACATCATTGCATACCCATATCTCATTCTGTTTAACAAACAGTTCTACTGTGTATAAAACACCTTTGTAAGCTGTGTGTCTATTTATTATATATTTTACATATAAATTATATATAACACAGAGCTGAGGAATTCTCAGTTTTGATTGGTCCAATATGTTAATTAAAATAGTAACAACACTGTGGCATGTATAGCAGACACCCCATATAATCTAGGCATACAGAACAGTCACAGTTTCTACCACAGGAAAGGACAGTAGACATGGCAGTTTCTCTGTAAACTGGCAAGCTGCATTTTCTCTGTCTGATTAACTTTTAAAAAAATAGGAGGTATCAACCGATTATACCTTAGCTTAATAATAATTAGATTGATAATAACTAATTATCCATCATAATAAATAATAGAATAGATAATAGATAATTAGCTTGATAATACTTTAAATCACTGGAAAATGTATATGGGAACAAAACATCTTATGACATATTGTTTTTGGAAAATCAGCAACTACCCTAACGTTGGTAATTTTCCTAAAATAGCATGCCCTGAAAAATTTGATACAAAATGCCAAAAATGTACAAAAGTGTAAAACAACACACAAAAAAATGGTTATATAAGCAGTAAAGTCCAGAAATGCTACGGGCAAGTTGACATTGTATGAGAATAATTAGAGGAACTGCTCAAGGAAAAGAAACAGTGACCTAAAAGCACCTTCCTAGTGCACGATTTAGGAATAGACTGCTTGCGGGGTGGGGAGTGTCAATAATGAGTTCATTCCACAAATTACTTATTTTAATCTAAAGGTAAGTATTCAGTACACAAACAAATAGTAGTTATTAGTGAACAAATTATAAGCAATGATGGCCATGTGTTAAACGACAGGGACTAATTGGGGTATATAGCAAACTAGTTTCATTTCTTTCAGCTTAAAAAACTGTTATTAACCCCAAACTTATGGTACCTATTCATGTGTATATACATATTTTTTTATTGTAAGAGTGTATACAAGCCATGGAAAAGCAAAAAAATCCAGAATAATCATACATTCCTGACATGAATGAAGTGTTTCTACTTATATTCAGCTATTCTAGGGAGACAATTTTTCTTCTTGTCTCTTTACATACTTGTGAAGATCAAAAGATGTGATGAGCAGACTGCTTCGTTAGAAATGAATTAGTGAACCTGGGCTTAATGAACTACAGAAGTGCAGGCGCATACACGCACAGCTTTTGTCTGCTTTTATAGTCAGGAGTGTGTGGGTGTTTTGAAATGTATTTTAACATTAATACATACTATTTTAATTCCTGTCTTTTCATTTAAAACGAAAAAGACATTGATTAAAACTCTATATCTAGTAAAACGCTATATCCTTGAATCTCAGTTCTGCCCCACCCATTCACTGCTATATGTTTTAAACTGAAATATTCCCTTATTTTCCCACCTGTGTTGGTTTTGATCCATAAGAGAATTGTTTTACATACGTACATATATTTATTCATCAGATCAGAGAATGACTGTTGTTATATATTAATATCACCCTTTAATATTGCGTTTATTTCCTCTTTTCAATTCAATGTTATTATATTTTTAATTTCTAAAATTAAGTATTTTAACTTAGTATTGCAACTTTAAATAGAGTGACCTATCGATCTTTCTTTAATTTACAAATGTAATTGTTTGTGTTTGTAAGGGAACATCAGAAGCCTCCTCCTGTCAGTTAAAATGGCTTATTTAGTGTCTGTCCATGTCCATATGTAACCTTGTCCCAGGCCCCGATATAGTTAAGCTCTCTCTGCTCTTAATATACCATCATGAATATGCAAAAGCTGTTAAAACCTGAAAAGATTAGCTTTGGGTGGGCATTTAGAGTGGCACCTTGTTGATAAGTACTGCAGCTAGGGTCTAAATAACATGTATTCAAAAGGGTTTATTTTGCTGAACAAAAAGCTATTCAGAGTGTAGAGTTTCGACAGAGCAGTTTCAAGTGACCCTTCAGCTGTTTTTATGGCTCCCTCACCAGTTTGAGAACCTAAAGGAAAACAAACAAGCAATAAGTAGTTGAGTAGTTTTTTTTTATTTTATTTTATTTTATTGTTAATCAGAACAGACTGTCCACTTTGGGGTCCAGTAGGAATGGAAGGCAATGTGAATTTCTGCTGTTATATCTCATCAAGATTTGACTTCTGCAATCTGAAATGCTTTACAGCTCACCATGGTTCTAAAGAACATAATTTGAGTTATTGCCTTCACGCCAACTTGAACCAGTTCTCCATGGGACATCTTTTATCAAGCATATATTTTTTATTCTGGATGAAAATCCCAGATGATCAACAGTTCTTAAAATACTTATTCTATCTGGTACCAACGACCAGTGAGGTCACATATATAACCATTCTGATGTTTAATGTGAGCATTAGTTGCCGTTTATCTGCCGTACTTTGCTACTTTTAGATTGGCTTATTGCATGAAGGAGTATGTGTACAGATGTTCCTGATAAAACAGCGAGTGAGTGTGTACTGAAATTAAGAAGAACCAACAAGAATATCACAATATTGAGCTAAAAGTTAGTGGTGCTGTAATAATGTGAATGCCTATTAATACCTGTAGCCAAAACCAGTCCCATCTTTAACCACATGTGATATATATTATACTGTATGTTTATTGTTGTCTCTTATTCCACTTTTACAGAGACTTGTTGAGGATAGGTGTGACTCTAGCCGGTCACCAGAAGAAGATCCTGAGCAATGTCCAGAACATGCAGATGAGCCAGTGCCAGTCTCCCGCAGCGCTGGCATGACTACAGCAGGCGCCGGCCGACGGGCCAGGCATCCTGCTCAGTGTGCAGGAGCAGGTGAGCACTGGCACGTCGGAGCGCGCCAGGGTTGAGACGATCATCCTGATCTGATAAAGACAAACGAATATGCTGATACACATTACAAATCAGTATGTCTGTAAAGAGAGAACAAAACAGGGATACCTGTCTGTCCATCTATCTGTTTCTGGCTGTACATACAGGATTTCCATCCAGCAATTATTATTAAAGCAAAAACAGTCGATTCATTTCTAATATCAAGGACGTGTAAAAAAAAATTCATCTCCTTCAGTTTGCTCATGATTTTTGATTCTTTTCTTTTTCTCAATGAATTTTAAACTGTGAGCGCTTTTGAGGATCTACTACAAAGGAAAAAAATAACTTTTTAATGCACTTATTTTGTTTTTTTGGTTGCTGGTATATGTGTTTTCTTTTCTATTGAAACAAATACAGCTATACCTCGTAGTCCTCTGCTTCCCAGCATCACTACCTGACAGCCGGCTTTGCCAAAGGACATCTTGAACGGCCTGTGTGTATATCTTTAAATATGAATATATCTCTGGAGTAAACCTTCATATTGAAGGTGCTTTGTAACAGATACTATATGTGCATACTTTTCTCCTGCTTGTGTTTTTGGGCACACTGGACTCCCAAGAAAAGGAATTTAATGTAGTCAAGCTGGGGAAGCCCGAAAGGACAGTCTTCAAGGATTTGTTGCTGCCCTGGAGCCAAACACTGTAGAAATGTGATTTAATTGTGTATAAACCACATGTAGGTTAAAGCAAATGAAATCTTCAGGCTACCAAACTGGATGATGTATATTGTAGAATTTAACATGCTGATGAACACTTAACTGTACAGGTTTTCTCTTTCTTCTTCTTCTTCTTCTTCTTCTTCTTCTTCTTCTTCTGTTCATGTTGTTTTCCTTCCTTGCTTTCTTTATGATCCTCCTTGGGTTTCTCTTGTTGTGTGTGTTTACATGTTTGGTGGCGTTGTCCAAGGACAGCTGTGTGTGGGTGTGTGGGTGTGTGTGTGTATGTGTGTTCACTACCTAAACTCTCTGGTACGTCCATGTTAGTGTTATTGCACTGTTAAATATGCTGTACTGCTGTTCGTCTTCAAAACAGGGTCTTCAAAAGTCGCTAATCAAGTGATCAAGTGTTTACATGTACAATGAACTGACACGCATATAGTCGGCTAGTGCTAGGATGATCAGCATAAGTCTCTCTCTCTATATATGTTTCTTTTCTTTCTATCTCTTAAACAATCATACAGAGACATGATTAACGTGTGGGGCATGAAGCGCCATATGTGTTCAGATAACATTGATGAACCTAGTGCAAAAGGTCCCTGACATCAATCTGGTGCAAAGAGTGACTGGTCATCTGTTGCTAGGTTGTACATCTGCACAAACCTTTGCTAACAGATGCCCAGTGCCCTGTGAATGAACACACTGTCCTGAAATGATAATTGAGATCTCTCTTTCTCTCTCTCTCTCTCTCTCTCTCTCACACACACACACACACACACACACACACACACACACACACACACACACACACACAGGTTTATGTCCTGCTCTCTCTTCATTGGTTGCCATGATGAGTCAAAAAAGAGTAGCAAGACCTTGCATACTCCGTCTGGGCATGGCAAGATGGTCATATTATGCTGACTTTGACATGAAGAAGAAAGCATTATACTAGTTTAGAAGTTAATGAGCAAAAGATCCAGGGTGAGCGTGTGTTTGTTGAAAGCAAATTTCCTCACACTCTCGCCCTCTCTTTCACTCTCTCCTCCATCTCTGCCCTTATTTTAGGCCTCGCTTTCTTCTATTCTCCTTTGAACAATGTAAGCAGAGGTGAGGGTTACGAAAAGACAGAGAGTGCTTTTACAGTCATACGTGTTAATAATCAGTGCATGTGTATTGAGTTGTTGCCTTTTCTTCTTAATTTTCTACCTTTTTCAATTTCCAGGGGTGACAACAGGCCAGGAATGCCAACAAGATGTTAGTCACATTTCTGAGGCAGGGACTTGTAATAGGCTGCTAAGAGGGAATGACAGAAAGATGGATGGATGGATGGATCAATTATTGGATGGATGAATAAATTGGTCAATAGATGAATGGATGAAAAGTAAGAAAGAATGAGTGGAAAATGTACCATACACTGTATGGACAAAAGTTAATGGACACCCTTTGGTTTCACACCAATTAGATTGAATTGGAAGGGCAACTACTCCCATGCATGACTTCCCAAACTCAGTGGCCAACCTTATTAATGCTCTTATAGTTGAATGGCCAATTCACCAGAGCAATGGCTCAAAATCCGAACGGAAAGCTGTTCCAGATGCTTAGATATATGTATGTACAGTAATGTGTAAAAGTTAGTGCCCCCTCTACTTAGCTTTATTTGGTGTTTACGATTGTCCACATATATATATATATATATATATATATATATATATATATATATATATATATATATATATATATATATATATATATTTTTTTTTTTTTTTTTGGCTTAATTTTGTTAAATAAATACTGGCACAGTGAAAAGTTATATGTTGTTCATCTGAGGTTGTATTTGTTTAATACTACTATGATCAGTTTACTACCCACTATGATCAGTGAATTTCTATTATATTTTACTAAAAAAAACATAGTGTTAACTAACTTTAATTAACTGCAACTAGCACTAACTTTTACACATGACTGTATGTATGTACACTGATCAGCCATAACATTAACAATAAGTTAATCAATTATAAAGTTAAAGAATCATAAGCACCCAAGGCTCACCTGTGCCTGTGGGGTCCAAAGTCTAGTCTGTCCAGTCCAGTCCCACAGAAACCCAATGTAGCACACAGCACTGAAAAAAGTTCAATGCTGGGCACAGAAGGTATCAGAACACCCAGTCCACCACAGCCCGCCATGCATTGGCCTAGTAGGCAAAGAGCTCAAGGAACTCGACTTTGGAACTAGACATCCAAAGTCTCCAGATCCCAGTCTGATTGAGCACCCATGGGAGGCACTGGACAAACAAGTCCGATCCATGGATTTCCCACCCAGCAACCCACAGCACCCAAAAGGATCCATTTTCCTTTCCTGCTTTCAACCCTACAGTGGCCTTGTGGAGTGGGGAGAGCTACCCTGGCAGCAAAAGGGGAATCTACACAATACTGGGCATAATATTATGGTTGATTGGTGTATGTATGAATAGATAGATAAACTATTTGATTGGTGGGTGAAAGGATGAAAGAATGGTTGGTATGGATGGACAGTTTGGATTGATGACTGGATAGATAGATCAGGCAGGAGTTAAGGTGTGGGATGTTTGGATGAAAGAATGAACAAGAGGCTGGATAGCTGGCCACTTGATGGACGGTTGCACTGTGGGTGGATCAATTTAACAATTAAGAAAGAGGGAAAAGAAATACACAAGCCTGGGTTGATATGTTCTTAATTATGGCACATTCAGTACATGTTCTACATACATAGAATGGTGAATGTTCAATTGAGTCTAAAAAGGTTTTTATTTATATTATTTTTACAATATTACCCTTCATGGGAATCATGGATGAGCTACAAAGAATGTAAATCAAGCCAGTGTATCTGGTGGTTATCTGAAAAGCAATCATTGGTGTTTTGCTATTAGTATTAACTGTGAAATATGATACTAAGAATCGGTTGTGTAACTGTAAAGGGGCATTCTGGCATAAAAATGTTGTTTTATTTATTTATTTATTTTTAAATCCCCTGTTATTATTTTTTTCTAATATTCTGGATAGTACCAGTAGCTGAGTATTACATCAGTTGGTTTTCTTATGCTCCCATGTTGTCTATTGCCTAGCATGCATTACTGAAATACATTATATAGTCTGTGGGGATTCTAGCAGGATGTAGCACAGAAGCCAAGATCCATTTAATGCTTTCATTTCTAGTAAATACATACAGAGTGGCAAAAGCTAAGCACTATAAGAGAGATGATTTAGATTTTTTGCCAGAATGTCCCTTTAGGTCTGTCTCCTCAATCCATGGACATAAAAGTGTGAGTTTCTCTGTTCATGTACTATCTTGTTTTAATCTTTTTCTCCTTATTCTACCAAAGACAAAAACACACACAAAGGAAAAAAGCTGGCAGTGTTGCATTTTCCTCAAGGAGATTCATCCTCATGTTTTGCAAATGGATTTATGTCCAATAGAAAGTGGATGCGTTTTACACTGGGATTCACTGCTTTTGTTCTAATTTTATCATTCTTTGCTTGGAGTGTAGATAAATGCACACTCACTTCGGCAGAATTATACCAGTCCTTCTTTTTTAGTGTGCCAACAGCAAAGCAAGGCATGTCACGTCTGTATGTTCACCTGCACGGCTCACGCATATGGCCAAATGCCGGAGAAGTGTTTTAGTGTCTGGGTGTGAGGCTGTGTGTCTGTAGGTGTGTGTACATGAGATTAAAAACGACTGTCTGGAACTCAGACTGAGTGTCCTTGTACACATGTGCCATAAGGGATAGCATGAAAGAGACAAAGAAAGATGAGAGAGAGAGCGAGAGAGAGAGAGAGAGAGTGTGTGTGTGTGTGTGTGTGTGTGTGTGTGTGTGAGAGAGAGAGAGCGAGAGAGGAAGTGGACACTAGAAGCATGGCATGGACATTCATTCCCATGTTTATGTATATATAGATTTAAAGGAAATGCCCATCATTTCCTGCTTTGTGTCTCTGTATAGTTAAAACCTGTTTATTGTGATGAGTATGTCAGAGTTTGTAACTGTAACTTTCCGAGGAATATTGTACTAAAAACGCACTCAATAAAGATCTTGGTAGTCCAGAACTCACACACCGTGAATGTGTGTTATGTTCAAGGTTTCAAGTGAAAAGGAGCAATGTTTCTTTTTCTCATTTATTTAATTTGAGAGGCAAGAGGTGAATGAGCTTTGAAAATGAAACCAATTTGTCATTGTGTCAAAAAAAAAAAAAAAGAAAGAAAGAAAAAGAAAAAAAAGTTGCCTGGTTGCTAGGTATCCTAGCATTGGGGAAGGTATGTTTGTGGAGACTGGATTTGAGAATCAGAGTGAAACAGAGCGAGAGAGAGAAAGATAATTGAAATTTATATGACACCAGAATTTATTTTACTTTATCAACATTATTTCTGAAAATGTAATATTAGTAGTAGTTTCACTGTAGTATTACTGCAAAACTAAGTTTGGCTGCTTTGGTGTCTGTCATTAAAATACTGTTGAGGGTAAAATAGTTTAATTGGGATGGAAAATTGGTGGCTCTAAACAAAAACCTGAATCCTGCCTCAATTTTAGGGCCATTTGTAAAAGTAAATATAAATATTAATATTGTTGCTATCTCTTTGGGATTGTAAAAATGCGGCCACTAAATGTTGGCACATATGGATTGACTTTTGCTCTACTTTGTTTACTTTTGTCTCCTTCACTTTGATAATTGTCAAGTTCAAACAGCACAATGCAGCACAATGTAACTTTTATTCTAGTTTGAAGCACCACGTTCCAGTAAGTTTTAAAATGTTGCACTAGGTTAAATTTTTTCAACATGGATTTAAGTTATAGCTTAAAAAGACACTACCAGTAATTTCAGTAGAAAATGAATTCAAGCTAGTATATACAGTACAGACCAAAAGTTTGGACTCACCTTCTCATTCAAAGAGGTTGAATTTGTATTATGGCAAGAAAAAAGCAGCTAAGTAAAGAAAAACGAGTGGCCATCATTACTTTAAGAAATGAAGGTCAGTCAGTCTGAAAAATTGGGAAAACTTTGAAAGTGTCCCCATGTGCAGTCACAAAAACCATCAAGCGCTACAAAGAAACTGGCTCACATGCGGACCGTCCCAGGAAAGGAAGACCAAGAGTCACCTCTGCTGCGGAGGATAAGTTCATCCGAGTCACCAGCCTCAGAAATCGCAGGTTAACAGCAGCTCAGATCAGAGAGCAGGTCAATGCCACACAGAGTTCTAGCAGCAGACACATCTCTAGAACAACTGTTAAGAGGAGACTGTGTGAATCAGGCCTTCATGGTAGAAGATCTGCTAGGAAACCACTGCTAAGGACAGGCAACAAGCAGAAGAGACGCGTTTGGGCTAAAGAACATAATA
>JAAGKR010002264.1:0-99086 GCA_011419295.1 Clarias macrocephalus | reverse complement strand
TAATTTTAAAAGCAGAAAAATGTTAATCTTTGAACACGACATCTCTAATCACATCATCAATATTATATTTTGCTCAGGTGAAAGGAATTCTGTAGTTGATTGTACTATAGAATCTTGAGTCTGAAGTGTTGTCAAAATGCTAGGGATTACACTTTGAGGTATGATAAGCATCTCCATAGCTGTCAAATGGACTATAATTGTATTGCACTGTTTGATTTTTCAAAGAATTCTCTATACGAGTGAAATGATATTAGTTACTATTATCGACTATTAAACTATTCTCAAAGGTTAAAATAAATTCCTGTTAATTAAGATTTGAGTATAATTTTTAAGCAATATAATATGAACATTTGGGGCTTAAGTTTATCAAATTTTAAAATACCACTGGCGTTAAGTACTAGAAGATTTTCAAAAGATGACAGCTGTCTAATATTATTAGCTGTCTAATGTTATAATATTCAATAAATCATATGCTAGCTCAGCTAAGTGCAGTAATCTGTAAAGTACCAAACTATTCTAATATGCTTCTAACTGACCTTCTCTCAAAGGTCTAATGAAAGCAACCATTTGCTCTTTAAAGAGTTTATTTAAAATATTTAAAAGAGCCCTTAAAATGAATGTTTGCTCAACTGTGGCCAAAGTGATACAATTAATTGCTAAGTATTATTTTAAACAAGAAAATATGACTGTATGGTATGTGTAAAACTTTAATATTTCTATTAGCAAAGCTTTTTTCCATCAAAGGTACAGATGGTGCTTTCTCTATATTATGTTTCAATAACTTGAATATTAATTTCTGCACATAGTGAGTCTGTGGCCTTGCCAGCTTTTCTGATAGCAAGATCAACTTAAATGTCTAAGCACATTGAAATATAATAAACATAATGTGTGATATAAAGTGATACAATAATATTTGCATCTTGTGTGCATTGTTAATTAATGTGGGTGGTGTGAGAGCGAGATAAGAATGAATGAGTGTATTCATACAAAACTGTGCCTATGCAATGCATGTTTCAAGTATGCAAGAAATGTGTCAGATTTATATCAATCTGCTAATCTTAATCATATTTAGAGTTGGCTCATGATACCTGAGCACTAAGGTGGGTCATGTGTTCACTGTGGTGTTTTTGTTCTTACAACAGGTCACTCCAGGACCTGTCGAAGCAGACGGAGCTGCCATACGGCACTGTGCTGGACTCTGCCGTGTACGACCAGCTGCGCAGTAAAGGCATGAACCCTTTTGAGCGAGATCCAATGTACTCACAGATGTGGAGGATGATCAACCAGTCAGGGGGAGCTGATAATAACGTGGAGGATTCAAAGGAGGGTATTCGCAAGGTGCGGTAGGCCATCACACAATCAGGCACCCCAAGGTGATTATTTATAGTTATTTATACTAACAGGTATAAGGGCCACAGTAGTGAGTAATTGTGCTGATTTGTTCCTCTCAACAATGGTGGTAAGCTTCCAGAATTCTGTCTGTTAATATAACATCATCAACTCAGATATCCTGTGGTATTACAGTATGTATACACTTTGAGTTAAATATCTACTAAATATTCTACTTTCTGTTGAGTTGTGACTTCATCATCATAAAGTAACGTTACATTAATATTTACAACATAACATTTACAGTGTTTGGGGAAACTCAACAATATTCATTAAAAAAGTTCAAATGACATGGTAGTTTTTGTGAGAAAAAAATACATTTTCAGATCTGTTTTCTGTTCAAAGCTGCATAACTGTAAAGTGGGAAACGATACAGTTTGACCAGATACATAATTTTTTTTTCATTTATTTTACTGCAAAAATTGTTTATATATATATATATATAAATATATATATTTATTTATATATATTTTTATATATATATATATGTTTATATATATATATAAATATATATATATATATTTTTTTGCATTATTATTTACAGTACAGATGTTTTTTTTTGTTTTTTGTTTTTGCATTATTATTTACAGTACAGTATGTAGTGGATGAGGCAGAATGCAAGTGTATAAAATAAGCACATCTTTCATTAAGGAAACTCTAGTAATCATGGTCATAATGATTAGCAGACTCACAGGCAAATGGCAACAAAGAAAATAATCCATATTCAGAAATGAGAAACCAATGTACATCAAGTCTAAATTGAAATATGAGAGGTATTTAAGAGAATAAAAGTACCTTTATTCCTCTATATAATCCCTGCTATACTAATGTAAATGATCCCAGCATTTCACTAGTGCTTGGATAACATTGAGGTAAAAAGTTTACTCAGTGTGCCAGAGCCATAAATGGACAGCCTGGTTTACACCCGAAACGCTGGCCTCCCAGGAGCTCCTTTAATGGCCCAAAAATATGGAAATGTCTTGGAGCAATGTCAGGACTGTATGGAGGATATGGCAATAACTCCCAGCCAAATTCCTGTAATGTGCAAGTGGTGTTCATGAATGTTTGTGTGTATAGTTTGTACAGACTTCCATAAGTTGTCCATTGATTATCAAGGACTAGGTGTTCTCCTCGCTGAATGTCCATGAGAACAACCGCAGTGGGCCGGGAGCATAATTCATGGACATAATTCTTGGACACACTTCATACAAAAACAATAACCTAGGTAAAAACTAGGGTAAGAAAACAATTCAGAAATGCACAGTAACATTGATAAGACATATAGATATGACGCTAGAAAAAAACAGGTATCAAAAACATCCCAAAAACGGTAGAAAGGACCAAAATAAATGCATATGTCAGTGTAAACACAAAGCACCTAGAGGGAAATCAAACAAAACATAAGAACAGTGCTTGGCAAGAGGATGAATTCATGACAACCTACAATTTACACAGTTTATTTTAAACTTGTATTTTTTTTTAGCAAAAATAAAAATTGCCAGACTATACATACATATAGCATGATGTTTTTCTATTATTAAAAAGATAGCAAGTTAATGTGGCTTAGTGTTGTTTGTAAGATTTGAAAGAAAAAAAAAAGAAATGCCTGATAAATACATAATTACATTCCGTTATGTTGCAGTCTAATGCTTTGTTGGTGTTTCCTTCCAAGATTTTAAAATTGTGCTCAACTCGCATGATGAACGTAAATGGGAGTAGGGCATGAAATCTCACGTATATCATCTTTATTCGATTACATGAGGATCGGATAGAATTAATTGCTCATTAAGGCTCTAGTCACAGGTGTTTCGATACTTTATGGTAGGTCAAAGTCTTTGTAGATCTATGAATGTACAGGTCTCTTTTTTCTCACCATTGTTCTTACCTCATTATCCACGGAAGCTTTTTAGCTCTGTGTTTGACCTTGAAAATCACTGGAATAAGTGCCCTTTTATCCTTGGTGAAAGTATCCTTTGTGTCTTTGATGTTATATATTGCTGGTTATGCAGGCACAGAATATCCTACATCGATTGTAGTGCTAGAATATGAACACGGTATGTCTAGCTCGCTCACCACCGTTATGTAAAATCTCCAATGTATCCTCACAGGTGTGAAAATAGCCACTGAGATTGAAATAGAAATCACTGAGGCATGATGATTCAGTACAGACTTAGACTAGGCTTCTTTATCACATACTATATAAAATGTAAAGATAATATTGATAGTAAAACCCAGTGGTTGGTGTCCTGATATACAAGGTTCTTCCCGACGGTATGTTTCAGGAAGGAAACCAAGAAACCCAAAGAAAAAAAAAACATCCCATTGTTATTGAAAAAAAAAACTGACAGCTGTGTTTGTCAAAATATTTTTTTTAAATATGATAAAAATGTTAATAAATTTAGTCAACATCCTGCGCCACTTTGCCACTCTGTAGAATATTTATGCATCTTAGTAATTGTAATCTATTTCAATTTCCCTTATTCAAGAGGACTTCAATAAGCTTTTGCATCCATACTGCTCCAAATGGAAACTAATGCACTCATTCTCTGTCTCTCTTCTTTGGATTTGAACAAACACCGGTTATGAAACAAGCTTTACTTTTTCATTCATTACACAAACACTTATTTATCAGCCTGTTCTCAGTTAGCTCATTAGCTTGTTGTCACACTGAGATATGAGATACTGGTGTGTGACTATGGGAGGTAGTGCCATAATGGTGTGACAGCACACAGTGGAATTTGCGTTGCATCCAGTATCACATGGATTCACAGCATTTAGGGTGGAATTCTGTGATGTAGCCGGAAATATCTTTACTGGTAAGAAGAGGTGTATATATGAGAAAATATAGTAAAACCACCAAATAATTGATACAAATAATGCAATGTACAGTATTTAGTGCACTCAGGCAATTTGATCAGGTCCCAGGACACTATTACTATGCCAATAGTAAAAGCAGTGTTTGTATACAGATTGATAAGGCATGAGCTGTCATCAGCCAATATTGCCGTATTAATAAGATTACCTAGTATAAGAGAAAATATACAAATGTTAGCATCTTAAGTAATCTGATATCTCATACCTAACCAAAATTATTTGTCATTATATATACACTTTAAGATTTTATTGTCTGCCTTAGTTTTGATTACGGTGCAAAGTGTGGTGGTGAATTCATGTGTGAAAATGATTCCTCATGCTCCCAGAACCACACCTTCACAATTTGAGTCCTGGAATATGGCCATGCCATTATGGGAGAAAAGAAATTCCATAGATTTAATAGCATTGTGATTTTATATATATTCAGGTCATCAGTTGACTTCATTTAAATGCCACATAATGCTGCTGAGCCTAGACCTGATCAACATTAAATACACAATTAAACAACTCTAGATAATAACACTGTGCATGATAGGCAAGTGCTTCCGTATTTCCCCTGACACACCCAGCATTCTGGAATAGGGCAAGTCTGGATACCAAAGTCCAATCTTTATGCTCCCTAGCAAATTTAAGTGTTTCTTTTCCTGATTAGTCTCACTAACAAGTTGTTTTCTTATACCCACACAGCTGTTTAATCCCAGTCCTGTGATTTCTTGGCACATTGTGCAGTGGAAGATGCGCTTACCTTCACTATAGCTGTGGTTTCTTCTGTCAATTTTTTATCAACCATCATTACTAAGTGTTTAAATGATCTCCATTCATGATTTTATTCTGACCACATTTCTTCCATGAAGGTGAAGGTTCAGCCGAGTCCTTAGAGGTTTTGGTAATGTGTTGAAGGGTTCTTAATCCAGTTCCAGTAATTTAAAATCTCCATAGCTGTCTTTGGTTCTTGATGCCAGCCCTATACAATTTGACCCTTCTGACAGGGTATCCTTTTTTTTTGGCATACATATACAGTATACCTACATACTAATGTTCGCTATCGTAGATACAGACATGTGCTTGTGCATGTTCATTTCTAGAAGTTAGATCACATGTCTGACTTACATTGTCATGTACGCGCAGCGTGCATCCCAGAATGTCCAAAAGCAAGCGTAAAAGCAGCGGCAATTAAACTTTTACTGCTAAGAAGCGGCAAGCAATAACAATGGAGACTAGTGAAAATAATTGAGAGAATTCAGCGAGATGAAAAGACAATGCTCATGCTTTTAACGTGAATTGTTCAACGATTGGCCTGATTCTAAAAAACAAGGACAAATTCACGTAACATGTTAGTTTTACACTGTGTATAGCCAATTGTGTTAGTATCCTAGTACCTAGACAATCTTCGTTGGACTTTGTTTGTTGAATGTGATAGACATTCTGCATGTCTATCACATGCAGAATGTCTATCACCATTCTACAATAAGACAATAATAAACAATTATAAACAATAATAAGACATAGTAAGCTAAATTAGTAGATAAACATTGCACATGCTTTAAAATAGTGAGAACATTAAGGGAATGTTGTAAGTACTCCAGTGATTAAGTAAGGGAATAATAAATATTGTGCATATATACACCAGGGTTAGCAGAATATTGCACATGATCCAGGTAGTAATTAAATAAGCACAATTGCACATTAAATGAGTAGGTACTGCACACTAAAAGAGTAGATACTTCACATTATCCCAATGAAACAATTAAATCAATCTTGTTAGATTAAGGAAATATCTGACGTAGGGATGACGCACCTGTTGGAAAGAAGCTGTATCTGAGACTGCTTTTGCATGTGTGGATTGTTTTCACAACCAGATCTTTTTTTTTTTGGAGTTTTTCTTTAAAAGTAGACCTCCAAAATTGTATTGGCTGTGACCTCAATATCCACATGCTCAGAATGCAGCAAGCTGGCTAGTAACAAACAGAAAACAATAATCGCCCCAGGTATAACTCTGCTGGCTGTATCAATTCAGAGGTAGCTGCAAATACAGGCTTTCCTTTGTTCAGATGAAATTGAACAAAGTCACATTAAGATACTGTGCATAAACACAGCAAATCGAGAACTAGCAACCAAAACGGGAACAATCAACCCAGTAACTTGGACAATAGTCTCTCAGAACAAAAGACACTAACCAACAAAGAAAAGAAAAGTCAGTGGGAAGACAAAACAGGTGGGAACAAAACACAGTAAATGAGTAGAACGACATACTGTAGAAGAAGTTGTTCAAAAATACATGCCACTTGGTTGACTTAACATAACTTCGTCCAGCAAATACCAAACACCCTGGCCACCAAACCACCATCCGAAATAATTGTGTTTGGACATCAACAGGATGGGACAAATAGAGGATGAGGAGGGGAAAAAAGGCAGGCAGCTTTAAAGGGAATAAGCTAAGGCTTATCTCCTCTATTCTGATTGATTTAGCTGTGAATTGTTGCTAGGCATCCAAAGGAGCCCCCAGCGGCTATAGCTTTAAGTGGAAGGTCTGAATAGAGAGAAACAAAGCATGAGACAAAAGAAGAGCGAGTATTATTGTCGTTCAAGTGAGATAAGATTTTTTTTTTTTTTTTTTTTAATCAGAATGACTGGGTGTTAGTGATTCATTTGGAGCTGATCAGCTTTGTAGAGAAATTGTCTTTTTTATGCCCCCAGACTCTTTTATTACATTTTAGTCCTAATCAGGTCAAAATTTGCTTCCATATTTTCAGTGCCTTAAGGCAAACTGTTGTCCATTAGCAAAGATCTTGTTCTAAAGTCTAACTCTAGTCAGCACCTCAGTGTGACTCCAGGAATTTAGAAGCACAGTACATGATGGAAAACCAGGCCACAAGAGCACAAGCCAGGATTGATTTTTAAGATTTGTCCTTTCATGCTCTCAGACTCACAGTTTCAAGGAAATAAAGAAATGAAATTTGAGGCATCGACTCAGGTACCACACAAACGGTTTTGTTTTGCTTTGTTCCATTTCGCTGAATGTGAACAGGGTGCCATATCAGATAAGACAAATGCACCCTGCGCCCTGCTCTCCCGTGTCTGGCCTCATTATTTTTTCTTTTCCCCCAACAGCCTATACTTAGTCACACTTTTAATGAGCCACTCTAGATAAATTGTGCTGGTCTAAATAACAAATGGGGAAGCATCGCTGATGAGAGGAAGAGGCAGCAAGGAGCATGAGCTCATCACGTAATGCTAAAAGTTGCAGAGCGGGAAACATTTTTTGTGTCAGAAAACTAAAGCCAAACTGTGACTAAATGATGAGTTTAATCTCATATTCAACGAGCTGCCAGCCTGCCAGCAAGATGACCAAACCCGGATCATTAAACTCCACGTCTGTGTTCTCGTGGAGGGAAAGGAATGAATTTCGTCTGTGTTTTTTTTCCCCCTCAACACTGAAGTTCAATTATGTAAATGAATTAAAGAAACACAAAACTATAAAGAATATGTCGAGCAGAGGGATGCACTGTGCGTTCTGTGAGTGTGTGTGCGTGCTGTAAATCTGTGTGTTTTTCACAGTAAGCTTCAGCAATAGCCTCCTCATTCGCATTCTGTTTGCCCTCGCACTGCTCCACTGCGTCTTTATCTCTGTCTGCGGGAGACACGATGGCCCACCGCCAAGACCTAATGGACTTTTGGAAAACAGAGAAAATAATATATCACTGGGGCAGCGGGAAGGAGAGAGACAAAGAGACAGACAGCAAAGCCTTTAAAATGTGTCCTCTAGGTTTGCACTTATCCAAGAAAATGGCCAGATCTGATCTGAAAGAGAGAATCCACCTGGCCTCGCCCTGGCTTACTTGGCCTTCCTTTACTATTCTTTCTAGCTTTCCTAATGACTTTCAGTTTCTCTCTCTCTCTCTCTCTCTCTCTCTCTCACACACACTCACACACACACACACACACACACACACACGTACATACAGTATACACATAGACACCTACACCTGTCTGCCTGGGTTATTTAAGGTAAAGCAATTTCTTGGACACATTTAAAATAATTTGGCAGGCAATAATTAAAGTATGCAATGTGATTGATTTACTTAATTGATATATTTAATTATTTAAATAATAAATCTTCCTGACAGATTTTGCCATGCATTGTGTTCTTATTACCACAACATGCTCAAAGCATACAGTATGTGCCTTACTGTTTTGTTTTACCTCTGCATCATAACACACATTATACACATATTCATGTGTTTTGCAATACAGTTGAAATCCACTGATATAAAAGGGTCATGTTATCATTACTGATAATTGTCTTGTCTGTTGTCATGGCAGCTTGTGTCACTTGCTACATTTCTTGCATGTGCTTTGTTTTTAAGTTAGATATGGTCAGTTTCATACTTCATGACAATAGTAATAAAACTTTGACAAAAGTAAATCTGTAAATAGTTTGTCCTACACCCTAGTTTGTACTCTAATGCTCAAAGTAATTAAACATATTGAGTACTGTTACGTTAAATAATTACAGTTAGTTCAAATGAATAGACCTTGATGAGTATTTAGAACTTTTTGGTATTCATGAGGTTGTAAAAATGACACTTTTCAAGTTAGCTGGACAAATTTCATATTTAAGGTAACTGTAAGTACTTAAGTAACAGTAACTGTCACCTTAAAGTTCCACCAACTTAAAATCTTTTAGCCTAGTGATTTTGTGTCTGATGTCATCAGGGCGATAGCACTGGTGGATCAGTGGGAGGTGTTTCGCCTGCCATGCGAAAGGCCCCGGTTCGATTCCCAACAACTGGATGAAGTGTCTGTCCCAAGCCCAGATAAAATGGGAGGGTTGCGTCAGGAAGAGCATCTGGTGTAAAACCTGTGTCAAGCTTGTGTGCGGACCGGATTGTCTGCTGTGGCGAACCATTGCTGGGAGCAGCCGAAAGACCAACAACAATGTATTTGCAACAAATTTAAAAAAAGCTATTTAATAGTATGAGTTAGGCTACTCAATAATGCAAGTACAGAATGATTAATATAAATGAGTACAACAAACTCGAAAACTGATAGTTCTGTTTACTTAAAATTGGAAACATCAATACTTAAAAAATTTTATGTAACTGATTACTTCAAATATTTTGGGCTTTGCCAGCTTATTCGGGTTTACAGTGTTTTCTTAATGGTGACTAGTGCCTGCTATTTTCTAATTTAATGGTCCTTTAGCTGATTTGGTCTCACCTAAAATCATGACATTACTGACATTTTTTCAGAGTATAGTTTTATCTTTACAGAACTTACAGAGAAAATGAAAAAAAATTATAATCTGCTCGCTGAAAAATGTGCACTCTTAAACGTAAATCGTAGTAGGTATTATTGCACAAATGCTGCCATAGTTATGTCTCTCTGAAGGCATTATCTTTTCGATATTTAAATTAGCCTTTCATGCATGGTGCCTCCGTGGTTGGCCTTGTTGCCTCTTGCTTCTAGGGTTTGGGGTAAAATCTCACCTCAGTGAGTCTATGAGTGTGGAGTTTGGATGTTTGCCATTATTTGCCTGGATTTAACCCATGTCTTTAAAGAGCACTGTAAGTCTGTTACAGTACTGACAATGCCGGCCGAGGTGGCTCGGAGTCCACTGCAGTCATTCCCGTGAATATTCAGCAAGTGGTATGCCTGATCCATGAAAATAAATTGATAAATTGTTACCAACTTGCAGAACAGACTCATCTCTCAGTGGAAACTGTATACACAGTCTCTCATAAGCACCACTTTATGAACATTATGAACATTCCACTTTAGGAACTCGGCTGAGACTTATTGCCATATCTTCCATAGAGTCCAGACATCACTCCAAGCAATTTCTGTATGTTTGGGCCATTAAAGGAGTCTGTGGGAGGCCAGCATTTAGGATGTGAAGCAGGCAGTCCGATTATGTTTCTGCCATACTGAGGAAACTTTCTACCTTGCTTGTATCCAAGCACTAGTGAAATGCTAGAATAAGTGCATTAGTGTAGTTCGAGATTATATAGAGGAATAAAGGTAGTTTTTACTCTCGTAACTGTGTTATTTTGCACAATCAAAAGTTTGACTTGAACACATTTATATATTTATTTATATAATAGCTACAAAACTATGGACTCATGTTGTTTAAGGCCAATATTGAATGAATGAATGTGAAAGTCATTCATTCCTTAATTAATAATTTCTTTAAAGTCCATGAAATATTTGGGGATTTTTACATGCACAACATGGGAGCAGAAAGGATCTTAAGGACATCTTAAAAGATTATTTTGAGCAATGAGGTTAAACTATTAACAACCATTACCCATTTAACCTTAGAGTTATGAAAAACATTATTTCAAACGAGCTGTAAGAATAGCAGATAAAACCTTGGTCATGTTTTTTTTTTTTTACTGGAGACCTCATTGTTAACAGAGGCACTGTTATTTTATTAATTCAGCAACTTATTATTAAAAATATTAAATTAAAAGTGTGATAAAGAGCCTAAATTGCCAGCAAAACTGATTTAATATCGTGGCTTAATTAAACTGTGCTCACAGTTAATCATTGATGCCAAATACTAATAAAATTAATTACCAAATACTCAGCTCTGGATCAAGGGCTATTTTTAAACACTGCTGAGGTGAAAATCTTATTGCTCGATTAAACCAAACTTTGGTAATTAGTCTTTTGTTATATTTAATTTTTAAATAAATAAATAGCTTTTACATTGCTTGGTATTACATTTGACAACAGGGAAAAAATAATGTTGCCTGCTTTTCTTTTTTTTTTTACTTTAGTTGCCAAGTCTGAACGCATCCAACTTCTACTAATGGCATTAATGATATCACCAAACCAGTAGTGACATTGATTTAGAGCTGTAATTGTAGGCATGGTGATACAAGAGAATAACAGATGTCTGTCAGCCAAATTTCTAAAATGAACTCCTGTCTAACACGACTATAGTTTAATGGTATTTACTGAACGCTCTAAATTTAAGTGTACATACTGAAATATATACTGTACAGTATAATCATACAAAATATTTTATGACTGCACATTTTATTGGAATTTGATAGGCCACATGTTTAGTTGCTTTATTTTATTGGAGCAACATAAATATCATTCGTAAAGGCCAATTAGACATCACTTTTTTTGTTATTGATTTAGCCTCCAAGTGCACCGGAGTTTAGAATCTTAAAGCGAATAGTTCAGCAAAGATCTCAGTTTCTTTATTTCCTTGCTATTCTGTATGGTTTAATTTGGTCTACGGCAATAATAGTGATTAATCTATAATAAAGCATAAGGATTTTTTTTACTGTGTGTGTTTGTGTGTGCTTGTCAGTGTGAGGATAAGCAAGGATTCAGGAATACATGCCTGTGAAGTGTGATTGTGTACATGTGTATCTAGGTAAGGGAGGATTTTTCTGCCTATGCGCATCCTGGATAGCAAGTCTGAACATCCTTGCATTCATGTGAGTTGGAAGTCAGTGTACGTTGTTTCCTAGGGGAAACATGGCTGCTTTTTCCCAGAGGGCTGATAACACCTGTGATCTGTGCTTTGCTGTCATCACTGTGACACACAGGAGAGAAGGGCGGCGATGACTTTGAACTGCAGCACAACATTCTCTCCTCAGTAGTACGAGCCATGGAACGCTGATCCACATGAAATATGCAGTAACTGGGTCATAACATTATATTTTTGCTTTTTGTTTTTGTTCTTTGTGGGGTTTGTTTGTTTGTGTGTTTTTTTTTGTTTGTTTGTTTGTTTGTTTGTTTTTGGAGTGTCAATCATTTTAACATACACGGGGCAACAACAAAAAAAGTCACCTCCTGGATTTAAGTAAGCAAGTACATACTGTAAGCACCCTACATTGGAAAATTCCTGCACTGATTAATATGGTTCAGCTGGCAACAAGTAATTTAACCCTAACTAATAGCTTCTCATTTCTTAAACAACCATGTCAGAAGACATATCCTCTGGTCGTGGCAATGATGTTACTCTGTTTTAGAAAGGTCTGTGACAAGAGACGAAAGCAACTAAGGGGAATGCTTAAACTACTAAAATTGGGTTAAGAACTGTCCAATGTATTATTAATACCTGGAATCCTAGTGATGAACCATCATCTTCGAGGAAGAAATATGGTCAGAAAACATCCTGAATAATAGAGATTCTGATGGGAGATTGCATAAACACATAGTGAAATCAGATCATGAAAAAATAGTACTATAGTAGAACTCAGGCTATGTTTAATAATGAAAGTAAGAGCATTTCCACATAAGGAATGCAAAGAGAAATCATGATAATCAGGATAAACACCTGATTACCATTAGCCTTAAGAAGAACCACCTACTGTACAGTATCAGTGAGGCTAATGAAAAGAAAAGGAGGACTGGAAAAAGTTCATGTGGTCTGATGAGTCCACATTTACCCTGTTCCAGAGGAATTTGCACATTAGGGTAAGAAGAGAGGCGGATGAAGTGATCATGCTCAGTTCCCACTGTACAAACCTCTAGAGGCAGTGTTATGATCTGGGCTTGTTTCTGTTGCTCAGAAATGTTTTATGCCCCAAAAATAAGGTCAGCTGTCTACCTGAATTCCCATCGATGGATTTTTTCTTCCCTAATGGCAGAGGCATATTACCAGTTCACAATTGGACTCCCAACTCTCCCATCATAAATACACGACCTTGGAGAAAAATGAATGTGACTCTGGACCGAAATAAATGGTGTGTCATTGCATAACTTTATCGAAATTATGCCATGGCTGTAATTAATGAAAAAGGCGGTCCAACAAAATATTAGAGTGTGTGTGACTTTTTCTTTGGCTGGGCAGTTTGTATCAGTAATACAAATCGGATGAATCACTACATCCTTTTAAGCTGCAATTGCGTTTAACCTCATCAGACATCTGAATATACTTTCAGGAGAATGAAATTGCTCAATTATCTATATCTCACCTTTCAAACTTTCCTTGTTTTGCTGCCATCCCTCTACATTTGTACAGAGAAAGGAATCAAAACCATGATTCCCTTCTGTAAACACAACCACTTGTTGTCTCATCAATTCCCAACCCACATGTCAGCTGCAGTTAATATTTTTGCAAAACTACTTTTTCTACAGTATGAAACACATCCAAAATTATGATGGTCCCTGGAACACGACACCACAATAGTTTGCACATATGAGCAGGTGGTGTTCTCCAGTTTGAAGTAGGGACAGATTTGGAGGTACAGTAGTAATAATGTATAATAATTACTACTGTTCTCACTGGCCATCCCAGTGGAGGCTGGGACAGACATTGTGCTGCTGCCACAAAACTCAAAAATATTTGCTGTGTTGAAACACTGGCTGCAGATGAGCACCTTGTTGATCTTGCACTCTTAGCAAATGCTGAACTTCTGCCTAAATCTTGCCACCAATACAGACAGGCCACATCAGTTGTCTTGTCCATTCTGTTTGTCAATTGTTTAAAGGCATGTACACAAATAGATAGCTCACAATGGCTCTTTCAGATCTGAAGGATAAAACTGAATATTTCTGTGAGTATTAATATTTATTTATAAGTTCTTAATATTTCATTTTGTGATCTACTGTTTCTTGAAATATCAGAATATGATCTCATTTATGCACACACGTTTTTGTACACTTTAAAGGGATGATATATACAATATCACACAAGATACCAAGATACAGTGCTGTTGTACTGAATATCAGCACAGGTTTTATACAACCATGGGTACGTACAATATCATATGCTGATATTCAGTACAATAGCACAACCTTGAGCATGATATTCCTTTTATACAACAGTTCTACCAACACTATTTAGTATCAACAGGTTATGATTTGTTTGTTTATTTAATAAGTTATTTGGCTTCACCAACACATATGATACAGTATTATTCCTCAACTGGTGGAACTAATGTTGTGCTGGTGACTGACTTTTAACAACCAACAGTTTAATTAACAACTGTTAGAACACCTGTGAAGCATATGATACATATACAGTATACATATACATATACATATGTATTTAAACGTCCCAGTGCTGTTATGCTCTATAACACCTGTCTTTTGTTCAATCAATCTATGTAATAAATTAATGAACTATACCATGTACTTATTACAGTGAGCATTGGCCATGAATGAAAAAAAATTGATATGCAAAACTCAAATATCAGAGCGGAATTTTATGGTTGCATCCAATTGCATTACAGTACATCACTGGACTTAATAATTCTCCTCACTCAATCCATTATTGTAAGAGAAAATGGATTTAAGTTCAAGGTCAGCATTGGGCAGTGACACAGTCGATGAGAACTGACTCACAGCAAGTCTCTAGTCACATCTGAGGTCTGAATACTGGTGTGCATGATTTTGGTATAATCTCCTCGCTATGTTCTCATAACTCAACTCTGAACAGGGCCCATAGTGTGTTCCAGTTTTACATAGTAATGTATCCATTATTTTCACAAATCTTTTGAAGTGAAACATTCGTGTAACTCCTCTCGGACTTGTCCTACATTGTAGTTTAAATGGATACAGTTTGACATTAAGAGGGCAAGAAAAATTGAGCCTCCAGAGATGGAGTGGGGTGAAGAGCCCTGTATGTGCTTTTCTCAGGGGGTCCAGAACATCTAGCCTGAAACAAATTGAGGAAGGAGCATAGGCTTGGCAAAATGCTGCCCATGCCAAATGAGATAACCTACAGCTCAGCTCCTGTAACGTATTTAACATTCCTTTAAGGAAGCAGGAAGGACAGTAAGTAGAAGAACACACCGGGGTCACACTGCTTTCCATCCTTAGTTTAAGCTTACAGCAATATGTCCATATTCTTTTTGTTTGCAGACGTCCTTTGTGCAGTAGCTTGAAAGAGAAACACTTCCAGATTATCTTCCTTCCCACTCACCAACTTTTAGAGAAGGATTATTTATTACTCCAGTGTGTTGGCAGAAAAGATCAAAGAAATGAAGAGGCTTATATGTCGAATTATTTTCAAGGCCGAATTTGCCATTATAGTTATTTGTAGTCTTTCATTTATTAACGGCGAACACTTGAGGGAATAGAGGGCCAGATGCGCATACTTAAAGAGGCACAGGACATAATACAGTCTGAAGCGGGCACAAAATACATTCACAATGCATATGAAATTAACATTCAGTTTACTATGGCTGTAACTCATTACGCATACAACGCCTGAGAGTGCCTACTAAATTCACTCTACATGAGGAGCAAATTGGCATTTAAAAGCTGCTGTGAAGTGGTGGAACCGTTTTTCCTCTGAGCATTTAAAAACATTACAGGAAAGAAAGATAAAAAGAATTATTACTTATAAATACTTAATACTCCTTAATACTGCAAGTGATTATTGTATTATATTTTAGTTGTGTTGTTTTTGTGACTGTATTAAATGTGGTCAACTGCAGCTTTTTTAACATTAATTAATGATGGTACAATTCACAGTTTAATGATAAATTTCTTTATCATATGTAAGTTAATTGATTTGTGAGTTTGTGTTGTATGACCATGGGTGTTAGATTTTTAAAAGCACACCAATGGACAAGCAACATTACCAGACTTAATTTCAGAAAAATGCTAAAATGATCTCATAGTTTACTATATAAATGAGAAGAATTAAACAGATAATTTAAAAAGTCTAATCTCGTTTTTGTGGGAAAGACATGCATCTGGTAATGTTGGTTATACAGCCCTGATAATCCAAGCAAGGAATTTACATCTGGTCTTGATCATGAACAAAACCAGTTGAAAAGCAATTGCCCTGAGTCAGCCTTACTTTTCATTTCCTTATCCATTTTTGCACTGGCATTCCAGTTTTTTGCATAATCCGTCAAGTGGAATGTTCAGTGCTCTTCAGTACTGTAATACACAGCACAGACTTTTACATAACACGTAAATTATTTTTCATAGAATCTGGCCTGATTAAGCCTAAACAATTTGCCAAGACCTTTGTCTTCCTGAAACAGAGGCAGATTTACAGATGAAAATTCATGCTGTCACAAGTTTCACCCAAGTAAAAGAGAGAAATTTATTTTATACACTCTGACAGAACTGTTGCATACAGTTTCTAAGCTCCTGCTTCCACTACCAATTATAAAACTGTATTCTTTTCCCATGCTGCCCGTAAGATGGCTGACAGGTTTATCAAAACACAGCAGATGAACTGTAAGATGACAGGGTTTTCTCTTTTAGTTTTATTAATATAAAGAACATCTGCAAATCAAAATAAAAACCAATGGGGAAAAAAATCAATGCCATATTATGAAAAGAGTCTTAGAAAACAATTATAATTCTTTTAAAAATATTTTTAAATGCCAAATTAGCTATTCATTAATGAAAGACATGCAGCAAATATGAGGCCTGATGAAATAGCAGTTCCCTGTAAGTCATAATTATCAAAAACTGCTAATAAAAAAATACATTTATATTTTGCTTCATCAGGACTCCAGTGTCATTTTAACACGATTTATGTTGTCTCATATTAGTAACAGTGTTTCAGTTCTAGCACAGTGACTAGTCCTAGACTGCTTATGAAACATCTGTCTTTAATTATTCCCCGCTCCCATAGCAGCTTGTGTCTTTGATGAGATGTTTGCAAATATGCATATGTTTTATGATAAACTGTTAATTGCTTTTCTTTGGGTTTCTAGAAGACATAAAACACTAATGACAGCTCAAGGCCACTTAGGGAGGAGGAGTACAGGAGAGGAAGTCTTCACAGTGCTGCTTCTCTTTGTGTGTTGATTCCATAGAGGGCCTGGGATATGAACCAGCCGTGTGTGTGTGTGTGTGTGTGTGTGTGTGTGTGTGTGTGTGTGTGTGTGTGTGTGTGTGTGTGTGTGTGTGTGTGTGTGTGTGTGTGTGTGTGTGTGTGTGTGTTCCTAAAAATAAAATAAAAAACGCATTGCTTAACCATCCTCATCCATGCACACCCAATTAACATTTCTCTGTTCTCCTTTAAATTATTTACTCTTCTCATTTTTCAAAATATGAGTCAATAATAAAAAGAAAGCAAACTCTGTGAGATACTCACAGGACACACACATTCATAAACTTACCTCTGGGGTGTGTTTTTGTAAGGTGAGATGAAGCTACATGAGATCCTGGAGGAGATTTCCATGAACAAAGGAAGAAAAATATGCACACCTTAGACAGTTTATCATAGATTTTGCATATGTAGGTTTTAATGCTGCTTCATTAAGATAACTGCACTATAGGATATTACTTTTATTGTTGTATCAAATTGTACATGTTCTTTAATGTATATACTGTACAGTAGCAATGAACTTTAATATGGGATTGGAGCAGGCTTGATAATGAAAAATCTGGCAACACTAACCCTCTGCCATTATTTTGACATGTATCTCCATCATTATTGCCCGGCGCTTGTTAGCAGGACCAGCTTCATCATCGCTGCTTTTACGCCTGCTTCCGAACATGTGTTGGGAATGTGATGATGTACACCGAACATGTGATCTAACTTACTTGACTGAACACATACATGCTCCTATTTTTGAAAGTTTGTAACTTGAATGATTGTATGTAGGGGTCTCACTGTATTCCTTTATAACATATAGTATGCATTCCAAATGTGAGAACATTTAAGATATACTGCAGCTGAAGCATTTGCAGATTTTGTATGTGTTTTGGGGACTTAAAAGAGGTACAGTAGTTGCTTCTGGTAGCAATGTGACATGTACAGTATGTCGCAAAAGTGAGTACACCCCCCCCCCCCCCCCACATCTCTGCATATATTTAGTTATATCTTTTCATAGGACAGCACTGCATAAATGACTCTTTGACACAATGAAAAGTAGTCAGTGTAAAGTTTGTATAGCAGTGTAAATTTATTGTCCCCTCAAAATAACTAAAAATACAGCCAATAATAGCTGAACTCCTGGCAACAAAAGTGAGTACACCCTTAAGTGAAAATGTGAAATGTTAATATTTTGTGTGGCCACCATAATTTTCCAGCTTTTTAATTCACAGGTTGCCACAGGAATCCTCTTCCACTCTTCCTTCACAACATCACAGAGGTGGTGGACATTTGACACCTTGTGCTCCTCCACCTTCCTTTTCAGGATGCCCCTGAGGTGTTCTATGGGGTTTAGGTCTGGAGACATGCTTGGCCAGTCCATCACCTTTACCCTCAGCCTCTTTAGCAAGCCAGTGGTCATCTTGGAGGTGTGTTTGGGGTCACTATCATGCTGGAACACTGCTTTGCCGCCCAGTTTCCGGAGGCAGGGGGATCATGCTCTGCTTCAGTTTGTCACAATACATGTTAGAATTCATGTTTCACCCAATGGACTGTAGCTCCCCAATGCCAGCAGCACTAATGCAGCCCCAGATCATGACACTCCCACCACTATGTTTGACGGTAGGCAAGACACACTTGTCTTTGTACTCCTCACCTGGTTGCCGCCACACACACTTGGCACCATCTGAACCAAATAGGTTTATCTTGGTCTCATCAGACCACAGGACGTGGTTCCAGTAATCATGGTCCTTAGTTTGCATGTCTGCAGCAAATTGTTTGCGAGCTATCTTGTGCATCATCTTTAGAAGAGGCTTCCTTCTAGGACGACAACCATGCAGAGCAATTTGATGCAGTATGCAGCGAACGGTCTGAGCACTGACAGGCTGACCTCCCATCCCTTCAATCTCTGCAGCAATACTGGACGCACTCATCCGTCTGTTTTCCAAAGTCAATCTTTGGATCTGACGCTGAGAACGTGCACTCAGCTTCTTTGGCCGACCATGGCGAGGCCTGTTCTGTGAAGAACCTGTCCTCTTAAAGCGCTGGATGGTCTTGGCCATTGTGCTGCAGCATAGTTGCAGAGTGTTGGCTATCTTCTTATAGCCTAGGCCATCTTTATGTAAAGCAACAATTCATTTTTTCAGGTCTTCTGATAGTTGTTTGCCATGAGGTGCCATGTTGAACCTTCAGTGGATAGGTTGAGAGAGTGGAAGAGCTTTTATACCAAATTTAACTCACCTGCTATCTGGTGACACCTGAGACAGTGTAACACTAATGAGTCACATGACAAAGGGGAAGGAAAATGACTAATTGTGCTCAATTTGTACATTTTCACTTAGGGGTGTACTCACTTTTGTTGCCAGGGGTTCAGCTATTATTGGCTGCATTTTTAGTTATTTTGAGGGGACAATAAATTTACACTGCTATACAAACTTTGCTACTTTTCATTGTGTCTAAGAGTCATTTATGCAGTGTTGTCCTATGAAAAGATATAACTAAATATTTGCAGAGGGGTGTACTCACTTTTGTGACATACTGTAAATTCTCATAAGCACATAGACACCAAGTGGGAGTGACTGTGTTTACTTTGACCAGAGGAGCTCCTTTTTTTAATTAGCAGATTTTTTTTTTTGTCACTATGGCTGACTGTAACTAAACCTGAAAAAAGGCTGTCTATTTCACCCAAAAACTTCTCTCTCTCTGTGTCTGCCTGCTAAGTTTTTTTTTCTTGGTACCAACGTTGGTGCCTCTGCATATTCTTATAATATATTTAATATTACTGAATTTTGATAAGATCACATTCAGTCAAGGACAGTAGGTAATGCTTGAATTTAAATTTATCAGCCCACACATAGTTGTGCAATCTAATTTGGTGGTGAATACTGTATACCTTATAATGTATGAATAGAGTATTGGTGGAAACGAGACCTACATTTATATGGATTATATAACTAACATTATATAACTTAATACCTAAAATGGTGTCCAGTTGGTTCTATGCATCATCAATCCATTAATCTAGTACACATCCACACCCAGGTTAGTGAAAATTAAATGAGATGGACTTTGACCTGGGTGTTAACATCAAAGCTATAAGGCTTAAGACTTTCTTAAAAAAAAAAAAAACCCCAGTATGAGAGCTATACAGTATATGCTGGCTGCTGCACAAGGTGGCTGAATGTTCAAGGAGAAATGTCACTCTTTATTAAATACTGTGCTCATGTGTTTAGCTAATATGTTGACACTGAAGCTAATTTATATTTGCTGATGACCTTTAAGGAATACACCTGGTGAAGGGTGGTGTAAACATTAATGTCCTTGTAATAAAGCAAAGGCATACATGGGTTATAATTAGACCCATCATCAGTGATAGTTAATAATGAAGTGCAGTTACTTTGTACAAAACCTCTTAAACTGAGAAGATTTTGCATGTGAAAGAGAGCTATCCCCTTTCTTTTAGTTAGAACTTTTGGCTTTTACTCAGTGTAATTATTTTTAAAGCTCTACTATGTTATTTATTAGGATTTACAAGTTGGTTAATATACAATATAATCCAGATTGTTTTACAAGCCAAAAGAAGTCATTAGTAATTTAGCTCATAAAAGTTCTAAGTCTTGTACATAAAAGTTACAAGAACAGTAGAGTGAATTTATTTTTGGACTGGCTGTTCAGTATTTTTTGTATTGGATGTACAATATTTTTTTACAAAACAAAGGAGAAAACTGGAAAGGGAAAATGAATAAATAAGCAGTGTTATTGAGTACAGTTATGGACAGAAGTTTACATACACTCATCCCAAACATGAATGTCATCTCAATATTGGGCTTTTGAATGATTTCTTTGAAATGGTCTTTTTGGGGGGATGCTGGCTGAATGAGACATCATTCAACACAGGGTAAACCCTAAACATCCATCCAAGCTCAAGGGCTTTTCAACTCCCTTATGTTAGTGATCATAATTGTTTACAGTTGGTAGCTTCTCTTTGTCTACATTTTTTTTTTAATAGCACTCGTTGACACAATATGACCAACACACAAAGTGTGTGACCAATGTGGGAAAGTCCAAAGAGAACAGTGGAGATCTGAGAAAGAGGAACTTCTTTTGGGGCTGTTTCTAAACAATGTCAGATTCTAAGATATTTCAATGTGTTAGCCACTTTGCCAAGCTGTGGAAGAAAACTCAAAGTATCACTCTCAGCTCAGAGGAAATTGGTTTGGATGGCCAGGAACAACACTGGAACCACCAGGACATAGGTCTGAACTGGAAGCTGGTGGAACACAAGTGTCACCATCTACAGTCAAGACAGTTTTTGCCATGGACTGAAAGGCTGCCATTCAAGAAAGAAGAGTCTGTACCTTTGACAAAATTAACCATTTAAGCAAGCCAGTGACATCAAACATATTGTAAAAAATAGTTGTGGAAGGGATAAAGCAGGCTTTAGGATTTGAGCAACCTCAACTTTGGTTGCTAACTCTGTGAAACAGAAAAAAGGGATGGGGCAGGTAGGGTTATTGGGCCTACACTTGTTTTTTTATTACCCTCATTCCCAGGAAATTTCGCCCGAAGTCCTGAATTAACATGAACACCACTCCTCATATATTGTTTTCTTGTTCTATAGTATACCAATATAAGATATTTGAACTTGAAATTAGTCAAAGTTGTATATATCATATATGTATTTTTAATAAGATAGCTGCTTATATTATTTGCTACTCAGTTGGTTTGCATTATAGTTTTGTAGGAAAATAATCACAGTGTACAATATCTATTAGTTATTGCAGTTTGACTTTTCCGCTTATACCATGTTAATTTCTGTCCTGTGTTTTGACTTTTGCTGTAATTTTTGCTCTGGTGCTGTGTCACTTGAACTTACCCCTTTGGGCAGTGACTCTAGTATGTATGGTGCCTTAAGCAAACTCCCCTTCAGTGTCCCAAAAAAAAGAAATTGCCATAACTTTGCTAAGTTATGGTATTAAATGCTGGGTATGAATTCAAAGGGCATCAGGACATTACTCACTCCAAATTAAGAGTCAAGACTAAACCATTTCCCCTCAGGAGTGTGTAGACTGGTTATATATTATTTTGGACAATTTCACACAGAACAGAAGAATGAAATATGCCTGTAGAACTGTACAGTACATTATATATTCATAGCATTATGAATGATCTGTGGTTTATTCAGTGACGTTTTGTAGTTTGAGTGATTTTACTAGGTGCATTGCTGTATAAAGTTAGATGTGTGCTTTTTTCCTGCTCCCCTGCAGTGACCTGAGGTGATATGTCCTCCCTCTCCATCTTGCACTTTTGCGTGAGAGACCTTCCTAGTGTCCTGGCTCGCTCTCAAACTAGAATCAGGCCAATAACGAGGTTAATTAACCCACACTGTGACATGAAAAATGCAATGTATATACAATCGATACAAAACAGATTGCACAAATGTTACCATCATTCTAAACTTTTCCTTTATTTTCCCCACATGCTCAGTGTCGCCCTCGGCATGATGCTGCCCTGGGTCGTTAGTCTCGACCAATGAGAAGCATTGTTTTATGTTTTGGAAGACGACATGACAGGCTGAAGGAAAGGAGGGGTTTCCTTCTGTCCACTGACTGATTGCGTCTCATGCAAATCAACCTGTCGTAGTAGTCTAACCTGTAATATTTATCTCCCATAGATTTCAATGAGGCAGAACGGTGGCATAGTGGTTTGCACTGTCGCCTTGCACCACCAGGATCTGGGTTTGATTTCTGCCTTGGTCTGTGTGCAAGATTTCATATCTCCCTGGGCTTGGTGGGTTTCCTCCGGGTGACCCCGATTTCATTCCACCACAGTCCAAAGACATGCAGATTAAGCTTTGGTGTTCCCAAATTGCCCATATTGTGCGAGTGAGTGTGTGTATGTGTCTGCCTTGCGATTGGCACCCCATCCAGGGTGTACCCTATCTCATGCCCTAAGTCTCCTGCTGGAATAGGCTCCGAACCCCCTGCGACCCTGTATACAGGATAAAGCAATATAGATGATGAGTGAGGGAGGGAGATTTCACTTAACTGATCTTCCAAAATATGGAACAAATAATATCCTGTATTGGTTCAATATGGAACAGGTCTTTTAGTTTCAAAAATAGGGGTGATTCTGTATTTTATGGGATGGTTGGCAACTCTAGCCTCAGCCCTAGATCACACATAAAAGTCTGGTCTGTGCCAGAAAACCAACATATTTTAAGGAGACTGCTTGTGTAAACTATACTTTCTAGTCATTTATTTGGACATGTACATATAGGTCTCCATTGTAAACGAAAGCCCTGCTTTTTTTGTCCTTTTTTTATATAAGCCAAGTTTTTAACAAGCAAATTAGATTTTCCCCCTAATGTGACTTCAGATATAAAGATCTCCTTCCTTCAGTTTGTTGCTCAGCACTGCTGATCTCAAGCATGACTCATTGGTACTGTAGCTCATAGACACTGAAACAGCATGTTCAGATGGAGAGTAAAACTGCGATATGCCAACTGCATTATATATACAGGGCCTTTAACCGACACTTGACCAAGAACAGTGGTCAATTCACCCAGAATCCTGTTAGAAGTTAGGTTATGCCTACCAAAAGCAGAGACATTTGCTAAGAGACATTATTTTGATTCAATTGTGTTGTTTTCAGTAAACCTAAAATACATTAAAACCTGTACACCAAATGCTTGTGGTTTTCTTCGGTTAAAGAAAAAATGTTACATTACAAATACAAAATTGTATTGCCTTAGAAAAAAAAAACACTTAAATGTACTTATCCCATTATTATCATGTTCATGATGAGTGTATGTAAACTGACCACAACTATAGCTCCTCAATAGGATGATGCAACTTAAGTTAAGTTAAATCAGTGCCTACATGGGGAAAGTTCTTCTGGGAAGCCTATTCAGATTATTGAAATTAATTTATCACAGTTTTTTGTTGTTGTTTTTTGTTTGTTCTACAATTAATAAGGTTTGTTACTGTAAATTTGTCTGCATTGGATGTCTGGTTGACCCGTCTTTTATTAAAACCTATGTCTTTTATTCTTCATCTTTTATTAAAACCTATTCACCTAAGTCAAATGTAATGTTTCTTTGTCAGGTTCACACAATCAGAAATTCAATTAAATTAAAAGGTCCTTTAAAAGGACAATTAATTTGGGTGGGTCGGTTGATTGATGCCATTTGAATTTGTATATATGTACTGTATACAGTATATTTAAGTGCACATCTAAAGGCCTATATGTGTCATTTTGTTTTTATTGCCATACCGCACATGTACATTATTTGTCTCTGAATGGGGCTCACTGAGATTTGAATTTGAGATTTTCCTTTTCCTTTTAGATTTTCCTTCCTTTTCCTTTTGAAAGTTGCTACTTTCAAAAACTTTGACTTCACATGATCATGTGTTCAGGATCCTAATTAGCTGATTAATTCTACCAGGTTCACACTGAACACTAGATAATATACTTTGTTTGGTTGATTACAGCCACGAGTAAAAATGAAAATAATAACGTGTTGCCTGTAATGTCTGTGTGTTGTAATGTTTGTTCATGTGCTCAACGGCTTTAGAGTATAATACGGATGTGATTGGGATATGCACAACATCATTTATTCATGGGGAAATTGCTTCAAATTACACAATTAGAATTTCCAAACCTCCCTGATAGCCATGACTGCAAGATGCACCACTGTAAATGCATCCTCTTCTTAATGTGCTCTGAATCAAGAACTAGCAACCACATTCTACCTCTCTCTTTTTTTTTTTTTTTTCCTTTTTGCCATACTTTTTTCCCTTGCACTTTGTAATGGTCTGGGTATGTGCTGGTTATAAAGGACTGCATGTCCTTTCTGTGGCCCGGACTCACTATAATGCAGCCGTGGCTTTTCTGCTACCTGCATATTTCCCAGTCTGGCCTCCTGAGGTCAATTGAAATGAAATCGATGGAAACTGCCTCTGGTATGCCTGGATGCACTCCATTCGGCCTCTGGTCTTCAATTTAGTGTTCTTACACAGTCACTTAGAGACCAGTGAAGGAAGCATGCCTGCAATTTTTATGTTTCTGAAATACGTGGAATTAGACTTGAAATCAGTGATCAGTGACGCCTGCGTAAATTTGGTTGCCTGTAATTGAACTTGCGCCAGAACTCATGAATTTATATGATAATGTGCCATCATGGTAGATGAGAAGGCTAATGATCTATTGTCAACTGATCTTTTTGTATTGTTTTTAATGTTTCTTATGATCTTTGTCTTTATTTGTCACATGTACATTACTGACAACCACAATCAACATAGTATTATATATTATAAATATAATATTTATCTTGCCGCATAAACAAATGCATGCTGATTTACGATTTTCTGACGAAAAATATTGGGTGGATTTCATGTGAAATCAGTCATCATGAAATGCTATAGCTTATGTGAATGAGTACCCACAAGTGGACCCCCAGCAGATCTAGTGTCAGAGGTTATGTAATAGCAAAATCTAATGCACTACATGGAAGTTACAGTGAAGACGAAAAGAGATAAGAGGGCAAATGTGGATGTAGGCCTATTTTAAATTGCCAAACTGCTGATGTTGTGACTGCTGTGGTTGCAGAGGTGTTGCAGCTCCCTCTGTCATGAGAAAGTTTGAATGAATATAAACCTGCTGGGAACTCAGCTTGAAGAAGCTTTTAAATGGTGTTTTCATATCAACAAATTGACAGAGTAGTACATAATGACCTGTAGCTACATGGTTACGCTAGCCAAACAGGCAATAAGTGAGATATTTATGCTCGGACATTTATTCATTGGCGAATTTATGCATGTTTATACGTAAAAATCCTCTAGCTCATTCTGAGTTCCCAAAGCAGTTTGATTGCAGACGTGTGCACATTTTTAAGAGTGGCCCAAGAATATGTTTAAATGTCAGATACATGCCTAGGAAATGAAATGAGGGCTTTTTCTGCTTCAATTTTTACTTATGTGAAGCAATAATCATTAATCTTACATTAATATCAGATCATTTGAAAATCCCAGATCACGAAGCGTTTAAAGTGTCTTCACCTGAGATCCAGCTCTGCTGTAAAAGAAGCCATAGTGTCAGGGGCCATTGATTTTTGCATAAAGCCTAACCTTGAAATGTTCTCTTTGAGGAGAGAGGCCTTCTTTTACATGAATGGTTTTAGGCAGTACCTTACATACTGCAAACTAATACCGGTCATTCTGTCTGCCGGGATGCAATCAGTAGAAAAAGCATGCAAGGCAAAGACGCTGATGAACACAGATTTGGTTATTTTTGTGTGTTTTTTGGTTTTAACCCTGGAACCCTTATAATGCAGCTCTGCATCATATAACCCAAATAATAGAAATGAGTGTGTTGTTAATTCTAATCTAAGCCGTTGTTATTCTAATCTAAGCTTTAATTGAGGATTTCATGCCATCTAAGGAATGTGTACCACTTTCTTAACAAAAAATAATAATAATTTTATGGTTTTAACTCAGTATTTATAACGTAATCATAAGCCATTGGCAGTTAGTTAAATGAGAAAGAAGGCCACATTCGGTTCACATTGTAAAGCCGATGTTTTCCTTTTCAGTAGAGCAATTTTCCTTCTCACTTTTTCTTGCCAATACAGTCAGCACCTGTTTTCATTATTAGAAACGAGTCTTTCACCTTCCCATTTGGTTTTATAATTTGTCTATCTTCATGCATATTAACCAGATGGCTTGTCTTTGAAAATAATAATTATTTTTCTAAACGCTACTCATTCAATTTTGTTGTCCCACCTATCTCTCTCTTAGGTAAAGTACGGCCGCTTTGCATTTGTGTGGGATGCAGCTGTGCTGGAGTATGTGGCCATTAACGATGAGGACTGCTCCTTCTACACTGTGAGCAATAATGCACCAGACAGAGGCTACGGCATTGCCATGCAGCACGGCAGCCCTTACAGAGACATCTTTTCTCAGAGGTATCATACGACACGAGCATCCACACTGCTCCATATAGAATCTGCCACCTAAAATTTTTAAGCATGGAGCAAATACTGATTTCCAGCAGCACATATGCAGTCACAGAATACCTGGTTCTTTCTCAGGAGTGAGCAAATTTTAGTAAGGAATACTATAAATACGTATATAGGAATACTTCTAATGGTTTGAGAAATGTGGGTCTTAGTGGTTGTCAGTTTGCCCTATTTTATGTGAATACTAACCCATAGATTTGTAGTAGTTTGGATGTCCACAAATGTAAGCACAAACTAAACATTAGACTCCACACTTGATTAACTTCAAGTCTGCTCTACATCAGTTTTAATCCAGCACCCTTTGTTAGTGAATAGAAAATTCAGGGACAAATGACTCTGCTTGAAGTTCATCACTAATGAGATAGTATAGAAAAAGCAGAACATTTGGCAAACAGTCTAAGCCTTGAATTGTCTAATAAGTCATTTTGGCAATTTAACTTAAGCACTTATTTGGACTGCAGAACAAGATTTGTTTATCCTAATTTTCATTATACAACAGTTAGTTCCGACCATGTAGACTGCTTGGATGAGGGGCATTCCACAAGCGGTGATATAGAGTATCAAACCACTGGGATATTTAATTATGTGCATCACAGGTGTTCTAACGTCGTTAATTACACTAGCTGTCGTTCGCCAGTATGGGTGAAGTAGGGACGTACTCTCTGCAGTACTGGAAAGAGGGGAGAGCAACTGCCTGCCAAAACCCACATTCAAAAGCAGTCACAAAAGCACATCTGATAACGCCATGTCATTTTAAAAACCACTTTGTCTGATCACTAATTGCTTAGAAGTCAATCAAAATTGGGTCTGAATTTAGGTTTTGACCACAACTAACGCAAGTTACAAAGCTAACTAGCTTCTAACATAAGGCTGAATGCCAAGTCCCTCTCTAACCCCTAATCAAGGCAAGTACTTGGTCTTTTCAATAAGGGATTTTACAACCTACATAGTGCACTAACTTTCCATTTAGCGTTATTTGTGATTCAACCACAGAACCCTGGAAGTTAGCTGATATTTTAAATGAGAATAAATGGAAATATTAAGTAATATGAAAAGTTTCTCAGGACTGTCCAACACCTCCATCTGTTGCCATTCACAGAAGGATATGTTTTGGCAGAACAAAATAATTTCTTAAAAAACAATCATTTAATAATCTGTTGATATTACAATAGATGGCATTTGTAGAATTGTTGTATAAAAGCTATATGTTTTCAGTAAAGATCTATTTTTTTCCCTGAATATAGCCATATGGATAACTGGGACTAGCTTTATGGCTAGTTCTGAGAAAATAAATAAGTAAAATGTTTACTGCATAAAGCATAAATTTGAATGACTTGACATGGCTCAGTAGAACTGCAGAAGATTCATTTAAGTCTCAGCTGAACTGCTTTTTGCAATTACATACAATACATTATACTCACGTCTAAATGACAAGCGCATTTCACAGTCGGTGTGCAGACCAGGGAAACTTAGAATGACCAGGACCTATTGTAGTGTACTCATATGTACCTCAAATTTAGTTTACCGTAAAAAAAAAAAAAAATTCAGAAACTATACCTTTAAGATGCACTTCAGGTATTATCGCCCTGGCTACACACTCCCAGCATGAAGAAAAGTGTCCTCAGCCGATACTGATGAGCAAAAGGCAAATCCACTGTCCAACCGGCAGTGTCTACTATGTGTGATCTGGCTCTATTTGACCTTCTGCACAAACTCAGAGTCAAGGTGGTGGTTTAAATTCAAGCAGATTTAGGTTTCAAAACCATGCCGTGATAGTCACCTGCTGAGAAATAATCTACACTGTGCACAATGGGTGTTAATATCCAAATTTGAATGGTTTGTGTTCATTTTTACAGGCCTTTTCATTTCTTTAAAATTTTATGCTGTCTTCTACAGTAATTTGCATTTATGCTTATAAAGTCAGCCATTCTATTATGTCTTATGATTTTTACTATCATGGCCGTCTCTAGTGGGGTTGTTTGGACTTTCTGGACTATAATTAAGACTGTTTAGATTCTCATTTATCTTCACTGCTCTGATATTTTTCTTTTGTTCTTTTTTAATAATAGTACAAGTCCAATTCTCTCCAATTAGCTCAAAAACATCTAAGACTTATTCAGTTCAATTTGTTGATGCTTGAAGAAATGCTGATTTCCATTAAGAGCTTTAACTTTATGCACAATTTAAAAAGAGAGGTTCAGATCTTAGGTTTCTCACAATAGGCAGGCTTATCTTCTTTCTTTCTTTTTATTCTGTTGGTATGTGGTACCCTGTGTAGTCCATAATGGAGCTAATGAAAATAAATAAGCTGTTAATCGACAGTCATGTTTAATTTCTTGACATTACTATTAGTGTATGCGTGGCCTCATGGAAAGCTGTCAGTTCTGATTCTAATAAACTGCATTGTCTATCCTGTGGAGTTCCTGAGGCTTTGGTGAGGGAGTAGATGGCAATAGATGTTATGCGATTGCTTAAAACGTACTTTACGGTAAGCTCAGAATGCACACCTACAAAGAGTCTGTAGCTTTTTGAGGTTTATAGTAGACACTACTGAAGCAGTACCCTTTCTTTAGGTTAAAGCTTCTCTGTGGATTTTTATATCATTGAACTCTCTGCAACCTGAACTCTCTACTGCGCAGTGGAGCATGTTGGGCCAAGTTGCCCACTTTAGCAAAGTTATTTCAGAAAGGTCAGTGATCTGTTAGCTCGTCAAGAAGCAGTCATGCTGTTTTCCAGTAGCAGCTATGACAGCTCAAAAATCATCCATACATTACCTTGCCATATTTAGCACACACAAGATTGCAATCATATTTCATTTAGAATGAAGCTGCCAGGTGTGCAAGATTTTAGGCACTGTTTGGAGGGCAGCATAAGGACTTCTGTCTTTGAAAATATCTTATTTTTAACAAATTGGAAGGTGCCTCATGTGTGACCTTCTTTTGACAAGCCAGTCCCATAACTTTGCCCCAATGAACGCTGGAAATTGTTGCCACAACTCAGGGATATTTTCAGCAATGTAATAAGGGCTTAATGCAATATTGTGATAGTTTTGTAAACTGTGATGAAAGATTTGATATCTTTAAATGTGAAATTCTACATAAAAGGTCATAAGCTGAAAGATGACTAGATGGTCTGGCAAGTAATCAGAAGACCCCTCTCTGTAGGGCTTTGGTTGTCTTTTTTCATCTTCCTCTGTAGTAATATATTAATAAATTGGCCTCATATTTTGCACATTACCATATGTACAAATCACAGTGTCTGATAATGCAATGCTTATGTTTGCTATTTTTACTTACTTGGTGCTGATGGAATAAGGGGTGGAATGTAATGAAAACCAAAGAAAACTTGGCTATCACACAAAAATTGTCTTTTGGCCAGATCTGTCTAAGATTTGAAAAAACTCGTATCTAAGTTAGATAAGAAGGAAATCAACAGTGTTTTGACATTTTTTCTGCCAAATAGCCCTTAGACATTAAATAATTTTGTGCTAAAACCATGCAGTTAGCCAAGATTAATTTTCGATTCCTTTTTATTTCCTTTCAGTTGCTGCAATTTGTTTAACATTTTATTGATGTGTGCCAGAAAAAAAAAAAAAAAAAAAACAGGCAAATAATGTTATCGACAGTAGAATATTAGCCCTTAAAATAAGTTGTTAATGTTAATCAGTGTATCATTATCTAATTTAATCATAAAAGGACAGAGCTAATTCTACAAAATAATATGTGTTATTATACTATTATATTATAGTATATTTATAGTATAATAAGAAAAATATAGTGTCATAATTGAAATGATGAGGTATATATGTATTCTAAGAGCATTTCATTAGAAACACTATACAAATACTGGGTAGCGCCTCTGTTTACTCAATTCTTTATTGTATGGTTCTATAGGATATTGGAAACATTTCTTTGAGTTTCTGGCCCATGTTTCTGCTTGTTTTCAATGCGGATTTTCATACTGCAAATCTCTCATTGTCCATTCCAAAAAAAGTTTTGTCAAGATTCTTTGAATGGGAGTGTCAATGATGAACATTTAACTAATTGTTGTGTTCATGAAACCAGTCTGAGATGACTTTCTGTTTCTGACATATAGTGCATTACCGTGCTGAAAGTAACCTTTTGGAGACAGGTTCATTTGTGGCCACAGTCAACAAAAATACTTAAATAGGCTGTGGCATTCATGTGATGATTGACTAATATTAATCATCAAATTGGGACAAGAATAAATTCCCCACACTTTTAGATCAACTCCACTTGGACACAAGGCAGGTTGGGTCCATGTATTCATGCTGCTGGCACCAAATTCTAACCATAACATCTGTGTGCTCAGCAGATATCAAGATTTATTAGATCAGGTTACACTTTTCAAGTCTTTGACTATCCAGTGTTGGTGAGCCTGTGCCCACTGCAGGCCAGCTTTCTTTTCCTGGATGACAAAAGTGGACCTGGATTTTGTCTTTTGCTGTTGTTACCTGACTGACTGTAGACTTTCTGTCAGCTCGAACCAGTCTGGCCATTCTCCATTGACCCCTCTCTTCAACAAGGCATCTCTGTCTACAGAATCGACTGGATGTTTTTTTCTTACTTGCATCATTCTGTGTAAACCCTGGAGATTGTTGTGTGTGTGAAAATCCCAGGATATCAGCAGTTATGAAAATGCTCAGACCAGCTTATCTGGCACCATCAACCATGCTACAGTCAAAATTTTTTTCCTCCAACCTGAGGGTTGATTTTAACATTACCAGAAGCTGCTGGCCTATATTTGCATGATTTTATCTACTGATATTGATTGCCTGGTATTGCATGATAATTTAATATAATAAATCTTGATAATTGCATGTATAAATAAGTGCACAGGTGTTCCTTATAAAATGCTCATTGATTGTAATTTGTGATTGCAGGTGAGTTACACTGTACACAAAGAAAATATGGATATTAATAGAATAGATCACACTGTCAAAATATAAAAACTGGCAGCATCTCCCTCCCTCTCGCATGTAGTAAATTACACACAGCAAAAATGTGCATATGCACACTCAAGGAAATATAATGTTAAATATAATTTAATGTTATATAATATATAATTTAAAAATATATTTAAAATATAATGTTAAATTCATTTTTGGCAAAGACATGACATCTATGTGCATTATCTGCAAAATGCTGAAAACTGATTACTTAAGTTATACTGAAAAATAGTTGGGTTTTACATATAAAATTCAAATTCAAATTTATTTGTCACATACACAGTGAAATGCTTAGAAACTTTGAACTTAGAACTTTGAACTTAGAAACTTGTATGAACTTTGAACTTAGAACTTTGAACTTAGAAAATTGTATGAATTTTGGTTGTTGTTTTTCTTTATTTTTATTTACACACATACGGTTGTGATTTCCAGTCTAACCCTGAATGTGACATTTTCATCAGAGTATTTTTTATTGTGTAATTTAGATGGGGGACCAGTATTGATTGAGGATTTTAAGCCTGCTAAGGAAGAAAATAGGAATATTGGAGTTGAGTGTAGCTCAAATATATTTATTTTTATGAAGCAATTACCATAAATAAGATACAAACAAGATTTGCTCTAATCTTTTTTTCAAGGTTAGCCAGTCACTCATTTTTTTAATAAATTCCACAAACACATCAAGATGCTTTTTGGAATTTTTGTCTGTCTGAAAAATTTTTGTCCATTTGTGCATGTAAAAACTGAATTTGAATGGGGTTTTCAAGCTTGAAGTACCTACAGTATAGGCTTTGTTTCATCGCAATTGGCCCACGGGAAGAGGAGAAATGTTACTTTGAAATTTTAAATATATCATGAAAAATCAACCTTAGTTATTCTGAGATTAGTTCATCTCAAAATTAAACAGATAACACTGTAAATGTGTGTTTATGAGTGTGCAATTGAAATCAACTTAATAAACACAATCTCACACCTTCATTGCGCACATTTTACAGTAACGCATCAAAATTGTAGTTTATTCTAAAATTCTAAGATGATGTTGTACATTTTTTAAAACACGCTTATGAGTGTGCAATTAAATTCCATGCGAACAAAGTGGCTGGCACATCTTGTTTACAATAAGTACATAAAGATTAGATTTTTCAGTTAACTGCTTTTAAATATTTATGATTAAATAATTAAATAATTATATGTATAAATTCCTATGAAGAGTAATGGGAGCTAATAAAGCCATATTGAAATTAGCGAAGCATCATAGTTCATGATTACAATAATATTTTTTTAATTATCCAGTGTCAAACAGTCAGAATAAAGGTTTAACAATTTACTGTAGCACTTACTTTTTTACATTTGTTGATTTATGCATTATTTCTGTGTGGATGGATTATTACCTTCATTGCAGCACTGAATTGCTGCATACCCATGAACATAGACATGCTCTATTAATGAAATAAAACTATATAGTTAAAGAGAAATATTTTTAAGTGTCTTGTGTGTTGAACAGATATGTTATTACAGTAGAAAAGATTACTGAAGATTTTCCATTTTCAAACTGGCCACGGCCTTCTTAAGTTTAGGAATGTCTGGCATTATAAATTAAACAATGTTAACTATCTAGTCAATGGAAGCTCAGTTAGTCATTTTTTAAAGGTTCCATATTTTACCATTTCTATTCCCATAGGCCACTGAGGTCCCCCAAAGTGTTTCTGTTAATGCTCCATCAGAAATAACCCTGTTATAATGGCACATACCACCTGTTGAGAAGAGATTTTTCTTCTTTCTGTTGATCAGCTTGGTTGGTCTTTTGCTCTTCCTCTTTTCATTGTGCATGTGCTCCTCGGCACATTTACTGCTGTGTGCTTGAAAAGACACAGAAGGTGAGTTGTATGCAACCAAGTCTCAACCAGAGAACCGCAAAAAGATGAGCGGAGATAGAGTTGATCAATAAGGTGGGGGATGGTATTTTCTTATATGAGGTCACAATAGGGGAAAAATATGTATTTAAAACTCCTCTTTTATTTTTTGTTTATACACACACATAAGAGACTCATTTGCGTGCTTTTTGCATGAAAGGGCCTCTTTAAAACTTAATAAAAATGTGACAAAAGAAAAATCATAAGAAAATATTTGACAGAAATGTGCACAAAAATATATAACAGCTATTTTGCATTAATGTATTAATTATTTATCATAGTCTACTTTAGGTCTACTTCAGGTGTTTCACAAGATGCATACTCCTGACAAGTGTCCATCACTAATATGTGCAGGTCAGAGGCAGGCCGTCTCCCATCTGTACATCTGTACTCTCTGGCGGCACGGCTTCGTCTACACAGCCTTTCCCACCAATTTTAGCAAAAGATTACGACTCCTATTTACACCAAAAAAGGGAGCACTATTGGCAAAAATGTTGATGATTAATTCAATTACAGCATCTTGATGCTCATTCCTAATACGGCATTTTATTGCATCTGTTCTTTCTTTGTGGTACACTGTGAGAACTCAATTTATAGATTTTTGAAAATTTACTAAGAAAACCCTTTTTGTCTTTATGACCATGGATCCATGCAGCAATTTCAGTTTTTCCGATGTATATTTTATAATATTGACCAAAATGCTAAAGTATAGTCATTAGAGCTACTTCAAGTTGCTAATCACTGATGTTTGGCGCTGAACGCTGGCAGTTTCATTAACAGGACAGATGTGGAGCTGCTCGTAAGCCTTTGGCAGACACTCACACGAGCAGGGTTTAACTACTCAGTGTGAAAGCCTCTGAACAAATTGTGCATGTGAACACATGACATTTCAAGGCCATTGTCATGCTGTTCCACAGAGCTAACATTGTTCCTTTCCTATCACCATGCAGCTAGCAGTGCTGTTGTTTGGCAAACACACAGTGTTAACACTACATGCTCCTTATACATGGGAGTCTTTTTGGTTATCTGGCGTGTGTGGGTGTGTGCGCGCGCGCATGTATTCGGAGGGGAGCATTACACCAAGATACAGCTGTCTTTTTGTATTAGCACGGACAGCTCTGGCACCTCTGCAGTGTTCTAATTTGTTTTGTCAGCTGCGAAAAATATCTGCCTTCTGTTTTTTTCTCCTATTTCTTCTTTTTTCTGTTTCGCTCTCCCTCTGTTTCTCAATCATATCAAACAGTTTGTCCCCTGCAGTCAGAGTCATCTAATAACATGTGATCATTTCTGCTGCAGCTGGTTGCCATGGCAACAGCTAGGGCAGTCCACAGTCTAATCGGAGCACGAGGGCCCAGGAGGGAGGATAGCCAAGTGCGGAGACTGCGTGACACATAGACCTTAAGATGACAGACACAAATGTGTGCCCTATGCCCGGAAAGAAGAGAGGAAAGAGTTTTAGTGCAGAAATCTATCCAAATGATGTACTGAAAAACTTAGAGTCTGCTTTGAGAAACTGAGAAACACAGACTATTGGATAATGACAATATTGACATATTTAACATGTTTAAGCAAAAGTTAGAGCTTAACTTAACAATTAAAGGTACATCTGCACTGTATTACCAATTCGTGAGAGATGGTTCAGTGGGAATTTACCAGCTGTAAGGGCCATGACACATTTAAACAACGTGGAAAAACCAACTGAGATTAACTGAAGATTGCCCAATATTACCTGGAGTTTTCTGTCAAAAAGTTGAGCAGACTCCAACTGGCAATCTGCATGGGCTACCCCTGGAAATAGTATAACAGGAAATGTAGGTGGATTGCATAAACAAAATATGAAACTCCAAAGTAGCATGCACACAAGCCTGTCACAAATTGCACAGACGTAATTTGCCAGGGGGGTGGGGGGAGGTTTCTAAAAAAATCTAAACCGGACATTTCAACCTACCCCAAATATCACGTCATAATGATTAATGAAATTAATAACTGTTATAAAACACATCAAAGTTCAATGTAATTGGTCAGCAATTAAGAACATCCCCTGCCCCACCCCTGTATGAGACTTGGTTGTAAACAACTCATCCTCTGTGTCTTCTCAAGCACACAGCAGTAACTGCAGGCATGAGGAAGAGCAAGCACATACACACACAATGAAAAGAGGAAGAGCTAAAGACTAACCAAGCTGGTCAACAGAAAGAAGAGAAAAATCTCTTCCCAACAGGTGGTATGCAATTCACTAATCCTGGAACCTGGAATCCTGTTTTGGTGTGTCTCTCTCTCTTAAAATTAATGTGAAACAGCCTGTTTGCCAAAAATGAAAGAGGTGGCAGGGGGTTGGCAGACCTTCAGACCATAAACACACACACACACACACACACACACACACACACACACACACACACACACACACACACACACACACACACACACACACACAGAAAAACACACAAAATGAGAACTCAAAATAATACAAGTGCTAAAAAAATATGTACATATTTTGGAGGTTTAGGGTATGTCCACTCAAGTAATGAAAAAAAAGATGTGTATGCAACCAAAGTCAATGTGTGAGCAGTTTGTGCATTAAACCAGGAGGCCGCTTTATGTTTTATGTGTCACTAGGCATTTGAAGATGAAACAATGTTGAAATTCTTAAAATTATGTCAAAGCATTTTTTTTACATTTAAATTATGTACAGGTTGCACACTCATGAGTAAACCTCAGTGTGTCACAGCACTTTTGATTGGTGTTGTACTTATGTAATTCTGTGGGTGCCTGAGATCTGAGTTCTTAATCTGAAATGATCTGCTATGACACAATTTATTTTTATAACATACCTGATGTTAGCAATTTGGAATTTAGGGAATCAGGTCTGGTTTATGAATGAAAAAAATAGAGGGGAAACAATAGCTAATTTTTTTATATAGCCCAAACCTATCTTCTATCACTGGTGACTATTTTTATTTAAGATATTATTTCTTAATATTTTCCTTTTATCAACTTTTACTTTCTTTCCTAAAACTTTGTATTAGCAAGAACATCTCCCAAGCATTAGTGAAGCTAATATAGTCTATGTGCTTCACACACTTCCAAAAGCACAGCTTAAGACCCAGTCCATCTTTAATTCTGGAAAAATGAATAAATATATTAAAGGCCCACTGCTGCAAATTGATAGCGTGTTGTTTCTCTGTTGGATCTTTAGGCGAAGACATGAGGGGAGGGAGAAAGAGACACAGTGGGTCTGTGAAGTTAATGATTTTACAAAACAGCTGGGTGCTCAAAAGAAATGGTGAAGAAACCCAGTAAAGCTATTGGAAAGCAAATTCATTTATCGACATGAGCTTAAGCCATATAGTATGGCTTACTGAGTTTTAAATACAATATATATTAATTCTGCCTTAAGCTCTGGCCTCTGGAATGTAATTATATATGACAGATCATGCCTTTGATCTCCCAACTTCCTGAGGTAGTCATTTCAAAGGAATAACATTAGAAGGAAAAGATTTTATTTTTGCCACATACACATTACAGCAGAGTGATTTTTTTTTTCATATATCCCAGTTTGTCAGGTAAAGGGCCTTGATCTATGCAGTTTAGGAGTGCTGGATTTTGGACCCTAACCCTCTGCCCAGTAACTTATAACCATACCCAATGAGCCGCCACTGTCCCAATCTAAAATCTTAAATATTCCCGGGTTTTCCCAACTGTATCAGAATGTCCAAATTTTAATGCATTCGGCACATGGGTCTTAATTTGCCTGAGAGCATATACTAAAAGCTTGCAAGGTCATTACCAAACATTCATAGCAATATGACATTTATTTTCTGTGTATGTAGTTTTTATAAATAGTAACTATGTATCTAGAGTGGAGACAGAGCTAATTTGCCATGTCACGAATTATCCCATGCCAAACGCATCATGATAAGCAATTCCCATGAACAGGCAGGTGAGCAATAAGGGAGGGAAAAATGTATGAAAGTGATATGAATTAGCATTAGCATGGTATCTAATGGATTTTCACTTGCCAAGGATGGCTGGTGGTGATAATGTATAGAGATATACAGTATAATTAGTTTAACACGTTTATTATCTACTGTCCCTGTGCTTCATAACATTGGGGTAAATCAGCTTGTTATCTTGTTAGCTTGTTCATTTGGTTAACCAAACTATTATATTTATGTTTAGAATACATTATAATTTAGTACAATACCATGTCACATAGTATACTGCCTGACCAAAAAAAAGTCATACAATCTAATATTTTGTTGGATCACCATCAGCTTAGATTCCATTCACCTTCGTTCATTGTTAAGCAGCCTTATAGACCGTCATAACAATAATTTTCATCCAGAGTTGCAGAGTTGAGGTCTTGTACTGATGACAAGTGAGTCAAGCCACTCCATCAAGTCTTCTCCAGCACAACCCAAAGACCTTCATTGGGGTTAAAGTCAGAACTCTATGGTGGCTAATTCATGTGTGAACCTGGTCCATCAATGCAACGGAACCACTCTTTAAAAAAGTGAAAAGTGAAATCTCACTCCTAATAGAAACGATGCCCAATGAATTGTGAATGCATTGTTGTTCTGGAATATGGCTATGCCATCAGGAAAAAAAAAAATCCACTGATGGGATAACCTGGTCATGCACCCCGGATCATAACCCCAGATCATAACTCTGCCTCCAGAGCTTTGCAGAGTGGGCACTATGCATAATGAGTTCATGTGGGCTTTCCATCTTACCCTGACACGCCCATTGCTCTGGAATAGGATTAATCTGAACTCATCAGACCACATGACCTTCTCCACTGTAGCAATTTGAGTAATTTTAGCATTCTTCTTGTTGTCTTTGCTTGAAGAATTTGACCCTTCTGAAACAGTGACATCTTCCAGCATGAGAAAACTGAGAAATTTAGGGTTTACAAAAATGATTGCCCATCGTTGCACTAATGACTCAACTCAAAGGCCTTTTAAATATTTACCTATTTAAATCTAAATGGCAACTTTATCTTTTTTTGCTTGGGCAGTGTATCACATGTCTTGCACTTGATAATATTTCCTTTGGCAACTTTGTGTTGACAAGCAAAATTGCTATTTTTGTTTTGTATGCTGTTTAGTTTGCTTTGGCTTCACATTAAACATAATTCATCAAAGTGGTAAGTGAAAAAAGGGACCATGTAGTGTTGAAAATGTATTCCTGCATGAAATACAATGCATTAGTTTACTGCTCAGAAATATAGAGATGGACGGTGGTAAACAAACCTTTGCCAAGTATGCTTGGGAATCCCAGAAATCAGCCAAGCACAAAGAGCGAGTAACCAATCATTCGGTTATATTTGCTTATATAAATCACTAGTTTAAAATGTTTTGTGTATTGAATCCAGCATCTGTTTTTCTCCTTTTATTCATCAGTCCAAATATCCAGAAAACATGGTAGTGTTACAGTTTTGTTCTATGCCACAGTTATGCCTCCTTATGGGTCAGATTGGCAGCTTGCATCTACAAAAAAAGATACAACCAAGTTGTAGTCTAGTTCACTTTCTGAAGCAGGGTCAATTCAAGATCAGGTTGCTTTTTTTCTTCAATGAAACCATGCTTAAGTTTACTTAGAACCAGACTCAGACCGGCTCATGGAGTTGCTCTTGGATCATTCATTTCAGTCTATACCCAAGTGAGAGTGCTGTGTTCTCATTTGCTTAAATAAACCGAATCAATAAGAAAAATGCACCAGATTCACATATACAGTACCAAGTGCTGCACAAATGAAAGCACCTTAAAGCTTGCTTTAGCATTTATTTATACTTGTATAACCTTTATGTGAATGCACTTAAATATACTGTAAAATTAGATATGAATTGTAACCAGAATATGACCTTTGGTCATCTCCATGGTTTCAATTTTCAGTTATACTGTACATGTTGTTCTTTTTTAAGCAAAATGACTAGTTCATACTTAGATTATATGAACTCTTTTTTAGATAGCATTTAATAATGCAAATGAAGGCACAAGAAGATAAAATAGATAAAACAGCACACAAATAATTTAAAGTTTTATAAAGTACAATCAGATGCATAACAGTAGGTGGGTTAAGATGTTGTTCATTATTAATGGGAGAGATGACTTCATGTGTGTTTACAAGGAACTGTTTTTTGTTTGTTTGTTTGTTTGTTTGTTTGTTTGTTTGTTGTTTGTTTTTTACAAAAAAGTGTTAATTTCACCTATTGGAGACTACAGGGACACCCATTGTGTTCATTAGATTCTGCTCCTGTGTGTCTTCTCTCATACATTGATGCATACAAATAAAGGCTAATTGTGTGTTAATAACTCCCTGTATGAATAATCTTCACCTGGCTAAATATTAATAGTCAGTAAGTTACAAAGCAGATCTGTGAAAGACCACACATCTAAAAACATGACGGCCCTTTTTTCCTGTGCTTTTCTGCTATTTATTTTTGTCCACTAAAATATGTCATTTATGTAAGTCTGGTTCTAAAGTATCACACAGTTCATGGTAAACATTTTAGAAAGGGAATTTAGATTACTTTGAGTGTTCAAAGTTAATTTTTAAAAAAGAGTCAAGCACTACTGATCTGACTAAACTAAAGCTGCCTGATTTTTTAATGAGCACTAATTGAAAACTAATGCAAATCAGTTTCAAAATACCTTCCAACAGTTAGCAAGGTACATTGCTCATTACTGTACTGAACAGGTTAAAACAATAGCTTGATAATATAAAAAGAATTTTTTTTATATTATTAAAAAATAATAGCTTTTTTAACAATGTTTATTATAAAAACGCTTCTGACTGGAACCCTACTTTATCAGTTGCTAGGACTACTGCATTGATTAAAAGAATAATTTACTTTCACCTGGCTTGCTGTATATAATGAAGTTAAATGGTTGCTAAGAGACTTACTGTTAAGTGTTGTAATTGTCAGAGTTGACAAGGTTGCTTTAAAATTCTAAGACCAGTCTCATATTTAGTGAGGGGTTTTACTGTGCAAAAGTCTTGAAACACTCATTCTTAATTAAAAATTAAATTAAATTAAATTAAATTAAATTATGTTGATTAAAAATAGGAGTATTTTTTTTACTGTGAAAGACTGCAAAGTACCTAAAGATACAGTTTTAAAATTGGTTGTTTATGTAACAACCTCATTTCCTCTTTATTCTGTTCCAACCACTCAGGATTCGGTATCACCAGTATACTAATCACCGGCCTGATCATCTGTCATTATCTGCACCTGTTTCTCACTGGCTCATGCCTTAATTTAGATGTTTTTTATGCTTGAATGATTCATAGGTCACAATGTGGCCTAACAAACAAAAAACATTCCTCTGAAACTCATCAGGGACCAGACTGAAAATGAGAGTCATAAAAGCCCTTAAGGAAAGGTGGTGCAAGACTTTTGCACAGGACTGTATATGTATAAATTAACATTATGGACCTCCTTGCATGTGTACATTTGGGTATGCATATGTCTGAGAGGTCTATCCTATTCTGTCTTCTGTAGGTCCAAGAAACAGTGATGTGAACAATCCATCAGTTAGAACGACTGTGATAAAGCTTTGCTTTCTGTATTCATCATCACAATTGTCAGTGCAGTGGCATTAGTGCAAACCACTCATCTACTTTAAAACATGCTCATTATTCATGACTGGTGGACAGGGAATTAAGACTGTCTTTTGTCTGCATTTATGTGGAGATACTGCCCTCTAGTGTTGGCAAATGGAATAGAAATTTGAGCACTGCAGCAACAGATGCCACTGGGCAGAACATAAAAACGTGGATAATGGTGTAGCGCACAGACCTCTGCTGTGCAGTTTAAATGAGACTGTAATCCTGTAGAAGATTAAATTTGGCTAACAGTTATTGAGTCCGTGACAATGGAATGCCAGATACGTTTTGCTTCTTTATTGGGTAAATTGGTACTTAAAGGTATTCTGCAGTGTTTTTCAACCTAGTCACTGTAGTGTCTGTAGTGTGTGAGAGGTTACTACAGATAATAAATACAAAAACTACAGATATAACTATAGATATATATTTTAATGTGCTATTATTCAACAACATTGGCAGCAATTGGGCTTAGTGCTTAGCACTGTAAGCTTGCACTTCCCCTATCTCACCTCCAGTCCACATGTAAGAGTTATTTTCCCCATGCTTGGTCGGTTTGCTCCTATGTACATTTATGAATGACAAGAGGGAGAGAGAAAAACAAAGGCTGGTGATCACATGTCTATTCCATTCTGTGTTTAGGATTTTGGAGCTGCAGCAAAACGGGGACATGGATATCCTGAAGCTTAAATGGTGGCCCAGAGAAAGCCCGTGTGACCTGTACTCTGCCATGGGCACCAAGAAAAGTGCCAGCGCCCTAGACATCCACAGTTTTGCTGGTGTGTTCTTTGTGCTTGCAGCCGGTGTGGTTTTGTCCTGCCTTATTGCCACCGTTGAGACCTGGTGGACACGAAGGAAGGGATCCAGAGTCCCCTCTAAGGAGGTGAGAGACACATTGAAACTTCATGAAAATGGTTAGGGGTAGGAACAAATGACATGTTTAAAAAAGTGTAATGCTAATATCAGTTGTCAAATGTGAGTTTTAAACCTATTCTTTTTAAAATAACATTCAAAAGTTTATCAATTAACTGTAATGAAGTAGTTCAAATTCAGTTTTAGTTGCTTAGAGTCATCATGGGATCATGCATACTGGTGCATTTTCTAATGCATTTTGTAAGGAAACTAGAGTACACTATATGGCCAAGTGTTTATGGACACCTCACCATCACAGTCATGCATCAACCAAACCAGGTAGTTGGAATCAAGTTATTTTCTATAACGTCTTGCTGTGCTATAGCGTTGCAATTTCCCTTTACTGGAACTAAGGGGCCCAAATACTGTATATTCCAGTATGAAGACATGGTCTGCCAAGGTTAAAATAAAGCCCAACTCAGGTGGCCTGCACATAGCTTTTGGGATGAGTTAAATGCTCCCAGGCCTCTTGATATCAGTGACGTCATCAACCTCATTAACTCCTTGACTGCTTGACTGAATTAGCGCAAACCACCACAAACAATCCAAAATGTATCAAAAAACAGCAAAGAGGGACTAAATCTGGACTGAACATAAGTGTGATGGTCATATATCCACCAAGTTTTGGTCATATAGTATATTAAATACAAAGCTCTTTTTTTTTTGTCAGATTTCTGCCATGATGATTTCTCCTTAAAATAGATCAAACAAGTATTATAAAATCAATATCCTCAGTAGTGCGTTCTTGTGATGATGCAATGGTGCAAATTATAGCAGGGTTTACCAAAAACAAATTTCAATTGAAGAAGTGCTATAAAGCAGAAGCTGGAAGATTAGTCTTAATATCTCAAAGATTCACTCTGGTTTTATTGACATTGTCTCAATGCACTAAAAGTCCTGATGTCTTTTTGATTTTTATTCATGTTTTTTTTTTTTTTTGAAAAATGCCAAAAACCAAATACAACTAATTTCTGCTTTTTGGTAGCACAGGTTTAGAAATTAAGACGTAGTAGTATTACTCTAAATGCACTTGACCACTTTAAACAGTCACTCTAGTTTGCTTTATTGCCCAATTAGAAAATCAAATGCATGCCAATTAGTTTAAATTGAAGCAACATAAGAGGTAGAAAGGGCTTTAGCTTTTGAAAGCCCACATAACCTGAACAGCTTTTGGGTGAATGATTTAACCCTAATTGCCTCATGTCATCTTTTCAATGTGAAATTATACATATTTTAGTGAGCATTATTAATCCATCCTGCTTATAAAGCTCTTTGTCTGAATCAAAAAGGGAATCTGTAGCAGTAGCTATATATACTGCTATAGATTGCCTTTTGATTACTGAGTAGAGCTTTGACCCCACATAGAGGCACTGAGACACTTTTCCCTTGAGTTTTTTTTAAACCACTTTCATCTGGCAGCGAGAGAGACAGGTCACACATCGTAACATAGCAGGGCAAAAAAATTGATACGGTCCTGGCCAGGGCTGTAGTGGTAAAAAACAAGATGGGTAAACTATGAATTATTTGATTAAGGTAAGGCAGACCATAACATACTGGTAAAAAACATATATCAGGAATATTTCTTACCAAAAAAATTTTTGAATTGAAGCTGAAATCTATTGTTAAACAACAGCATGAAATGAAAGGAATAAACATAGCCAAAGTCCATAAAGTTTATTAATCACTATTAAGGGTATAATAACAATGGAAGACAATATGGAAGATTTTTGGAAGATTCAAAGAATTGAACAATCCATCATGCATTTAAATGAGGAAAATGTTAAATATTATTTAAAATATATATATATAAATCAGATTACTACCTGGATAGCCCCAAAATAATATAAAATCATATTCGCAATTCAGTTTTATGTTGTTATCTTTGTTTTTGTTTTTATTCATGTCGACAAACTTTTACTTATCAACTGGCTGAAACAAGAAACAATGTAATTGGTCACAGTAGACAGTAGAGGTACCGTGTCTGGTTCTGCAGAGCAATGCAGAATACACTACTGTTTGATCTAGCAAAGTAATATGAATAACCCAATCTGCTGGGACACCACTCTAGGAATAACTTGAGTTAATTTTAAACCTGTGTTAACACTATGTAGGTGGGTAAGCACTAGTTTCGTGGATAAACAATATTTCATAAATTTTGGAGGTGTGTTTATTCTAAGCCAATGATGCTTTGTCTTCACAGACAAAGAATAATTTTAATCAAGAATTTTCAGGTGCATATTCTTAGAAAAAGGCTTGTGTGATATAAAAGATAAATCATCTCTACCCTTTATCACTTGTCAGATCTAGTGATGTTTTCTGTGATTATATCATATTTCCAGACTTGCCAAATATTTCACATTTTCCCTAGGTCCATTGGTTTTTTATCAATCCAAAAAAAATTTTTTTCATTAAAAAAGCAGGATCTTATCTTGTTAAATGAATGTCAAATAATTTGTACAGTGATTTTTTTTAAACTCCATAATATTAACTGACACCACCTGCAGTTCCTACTCACTCCAAATGAAGATTTAAAGAAAAGGATTGTATTGAAAATGTAGTGAATTTTTTCTGTTTACTACATATTATTGTGGGATAACTTCATACCACTTTGTCTCATTTTCCTGTAATTTTATAGCAGTTTCTAAATAATTAAATAGTTAATATACATTTTTAATGGGAAATCAAAAGCAAGGATGAATCAGTTTTACACAAGCCTACTTTGGAGACGTGTACATTGAGACTTGTACTTAAGACATAAATTTTACTATACGGTTTAATATATTGATGTACTGTAGAACAAATCAAATAAACATCTAAAACCATGCTGGACAGCTAGTGAACAAAACTTTAGACCCACGTGAATTTAGGAACATTCTTAATAAAAGCATTCATTCAGCTCACTGGCTTATGTCTACAACTCAGATAGAGGCTGTTTTATAAACTGAATATTTATAGCAAACAGATGTAGACTGAACAAATGTGCAGATTTTAATTACTGCTCTGGCTATGCACACCTATGCTGTGAGTACACATAAACACACAGTATGTGATAAATAGTTGATGGTAGTGCTTGACTTCATTAATAACGTAAATGTGTAAGTGAAATGCAAAGTTGATTTCTTACGAGGATTTCTAAAGTGGCTTCCAGAAGGCTGGCCGTCACACTTGAACCTCCTCCCAAATCCTGTGGTGCAATCACGCTGAGGCGGGTCTTCAGAGCACTCTTCCAGAAGGTTCCATCAGACTTGAAGCTTGGCAGAGCTTACACACACAGACACACATCAACAAGCACACAACTCACACTCCAGTGATCAATCAGTTTAAAGTTTGGAGCCAACTGATAAATGCTAAGGTGTCCACTTATACCACATTACCATGGTGTTACAGTTACCATCATAGTATGTATACCGGTAATCTGTCACATACTGGCCTAAACTTTAGTCATTATTGTTTAGCCTGTCTATATTCCATTGTCTGCATTTATTTTTCATTTAACTACATAGTTTCCAAACGATGTGTCCTTGCATCTTAACACATTTCTAACCTGTCCTAACTGCCCTCCATGTAATATCTCTTTAACATCAAATGCATTGAAACACCAAATTATTAGAATGCGAGATTTGTTTGTGTCTCTGTATCAACACACACTGTCACATTCTGCACAAGTCATGGTGTAAGCTTGACCCTGTTTCCACTCTCTGCTTCTCTGTGAGTTCCAACTCAGCCCTCGTACTACAGCGTCAAGAATTGGTGTGAGATGACAAGTTCAAAAAGTTCATCAAAAGTTTTTTTTAGATCTAAAAATGCCATGTTTTTTAACACATGCCAATAGTGAGAAGATAGACGGGCACTGGGGTCAGGAGAAACAGAATGCACAGTGTGTGATGAGCAAGCCATGCCACTGGCCAGCTTGTGTTGTTTACAAGAAAAAGTGACTTTAGATGTCTCTGTTGTCATTGCTGTTGTGATTATGTGGAGTCCAGCATGTTCTCTTTAACAAACATCTTTGAGCAATGGAGAGATCCTTGTTCAATATAAAAATGTAAAAAAAAAAATTTTAAAAAGTAAAAATGTAGTATTGCTAAACGAGAGTGTTGGTCAAATAAATTATATTCATGTGGAATGATGGCTAATAGCCTATACGTAACTGAAGCTGCTGAGCGCCACACAATCTTCTGTGTTGATCATGACTTTGACCAAAGAAACTGTCTGATTTTCTGCCAAAAACAGCACAAAAACAAGGCATAAAAGTTTTACTGTCTTCATCTGAGATGACAGTATTCCATTTATTTGTTTTTCTTTTTGTTAATTTTTTTGTTTTGTTTTGTAGATAAGTACACTGTGTTGAGGGGGTTAAAGCGGGCGAGGGAGAGAAATGCAATATGCCATTTTTACCATCTCACCTTTCCAGGTATCTGGCTCCTTGGAAATAGAAAAGAACCAAAACAAAGTCTATATTCTGACTGTTTTGTTTGTTGTCTTTTTCTACTCATCTCCCAACTCTCTTGAACGACCTCTCCCTCGTCCCATTTGCCTGATGCATCCATCTGTCCATCTCACTGTCCTTCTGTTGGCCCGTGGCCTGCTGGCCTGAACAGACACGAGTTGACGGGCAGTCTGTGAGGCCAGAAGAGCCTTGTCATGAGCCTCGGAGTGACATCATGCTCACACTCAGGCCCACGTCCAATCACCTGTCGCCTGCATGCTGTGCCCCGCCTCTGGACTCTAGCCTGCGCCACACGTTTGCTATTCCGTCCCGAACCGTCTTCTGCCAACACTGAACCACCTTCTCTGTCCGCTTGCACCAAGCTTCAAGCCCCACATAGGTAGTGGAATGAGTGGAATAAACCCTCAATAATCCAAAAGTGCACAAATTGTCTTATGAATTGGCTCTGCCATCAGTAAAGCACAAATAAATACATCTTGGCTAAAGAGAGATTTACAGAGGTTCCATTATGAACGGTGATTAAGCATTTTAGACAATCCATTAGATAAATGTAGAAACATCTTATTGTGATTAATGTGCATTGATAATTTTGTAATTTGAGGTCTATAGATTAGAACAATATTATAGTAGATCTTTTGAAAAGAATTAGCCTCAAGTGAAGTGGCAGACAGGCTTGAATGGCAACATTGATTCTGATATAATAAGCTTTGATTTGCAGTTAAGAATGCTGATTTTTCAAAAACATTTAGACTGGTACCGAATAGAACCTAGTAAAGCCTGATGCTGGAACTGTTGTGAATGTTACTTCCCTACTGTAAAACTTTAAAAGTTTTACAGTAGATAAGTTAGAGCACACCAGAGAACTCCCTGAAATAAAAAAAAAAAGACAGAAAATGCAGTTTAGATTCATGAGGCTCATCAATACCTTGCTTCCAGAAAAAAAAACATGAATAATGTTTTTCTTCGAAGCAGTTATATGGCATTCATAAATATTGACAGCATAATCTGTTTTCCATGGGCTTTACATTAGAAAACAAATTGTACAGCAAAGCCTTTTGGGTACAGCAAAGCCTCTTATCATATAGGCATAGACTCTGCATTGTAGCAAAGTTACCTCATCTCTTAATAAATCCAGGTATAAACAATATGCACACAGACTATATACGGATCCACACACTTTCTTATATCTGATCTAATCAGCTCTTTCACTCTATCATAAGCCCCTTTTCTTCACAATCTGTCCACTATATGGTCAAGTACCCTTGAGCACACTACATTTTGCCCCACCCCTCTCTGAGGGAGTCGGCTTACCATCGGGCTTCTGTTGCCACCTGGGCTGCTCTTTTAATTTTTTGTTTGTTTGTTTTTTTGTGAAAGGCTCACTGCAAACACAATGACATCGCATTGTGACATTAATATTAAACATTTGGCAGCTCCATAGCGCAAAAAGTCTAACAAGTCTCTGTAAACTTGAAAAAGAAAAAAAAGCTCCCATCACCTACCAACAAGCAACATCAGCGCAGGAAGGGTTTGTGTTTGTTTGGCTGTCATGCTGCTTATCAAATTGGAAAGCTTCCAAGGGTGTACATTTGTCGTTTAAGGGTGTGGCTATGGATGTAACCCTGCAAACAGGATCATTGACATTAATATTTAATATCTCTTGCTGTTATAATAGCCTCAAACCGGTGTGTGAGGTGTAATCATCTGGACACACGTTAATTTCTAGCCATTTTAATTCCATAAAGAATGAGCTTGCTGATATAATAATTGCATAGCAGTTTAGTGTTTTAAAACTCCAGTTTTAGTTTCCCGTTGTCCAGTTGTGAGAAGTACTACTTATACACAATGCTTGATCCCATGGCAAAAATATATATCCATTTGCTTTTGTTACTATAGTTCATTTGTCCTTTTTTGTGCCTTTCCTTCCCCATACCCATTTGTTTATGCTGCTCACATTGCAACCCAAATCTCTGCATAACATTTCATTACCCTTTTAATCCTTTTTCCATTCAAATCTCTATAATCACACATACGTACATGTGATTTATTTTGCCTTATTCATTACTCAAATCTATAACACTCGTTCACATCTTCCTTGTCTGCTAACCATCATCTCTTTTTGCCCCACTGCTTTGTTTCACACTAACACATTCACCTATACTTCTACTCCTCTGACCGTACACCCACTTTCCTCACTTTTATACCCCTTACTTCTTCTGTCCTCTGCTCCTGCTACTCCTGTAACAACCCTCACCCCTCCTCCTTCTTTCTTTCTCTCGATCTCTCTGTCTCTCTCTCTTTTACCCCACCCCTTCCCCACTCCACCTCTTCTACCTTTCTCAACCCCTTGTCTCAGGATGACAAGGAGATCGACCTGGAGCACCTCCACCGGCGCGTCAACAGCCTGTGCACAGAGGATGAGAGCCCACACAAGCAGTTCTCCACTTCTTCAATGGATCTGACGCCACTGGACATGGACTCGCTACCAGCGGCACGCCAGGCCCTAGAGCAGATCAGTGATTTCCGTAACACACACATCACCACCACCACCTTCATCCCCGAACAGATCCAGACACTGAGCCGCAGCCTTTCTGCCAAGGCAGCATCCGGCTTCGCTTTCGGCGCCATGCCCGACCAGCGGACTGGCGCCGGGCCCTTCAGGCAGCGCGCGCCCAATGGAGGCTTCTTCCGCAGTCCCATCAAGACCATGTCCAGCATCCCATACCAGCCCACACCCGCCCCAAGCTTCAGCTATGGCAACGATCCAGACCGGGGCACCTCCATATGAGGAGGCACACACAAAACAAGATCCAAATGTAAATACCCGTCTTCTTTTTTGTTGTTGTTGTTGTCCTTTTTTTGCTTTTGAAAAGCTTTGCTTTTTAGTGTTGCTGTTGGGGGTGCTCGTCTTGCCTGAACTCACCTTCCTGTTGAGGATGATGATAAATTTCATTATTGTCGTCGTGATTGTTGGGAGATCTCTTGTGTAAACATGACTTTGCCTTCATTTTTCACATGGAATTTTGGGGATTAGCTCTATAGGGAGAGATTTAAAAAGACTGTATGATTATAAAAATACATGGGATGTTTACATTTTTTTGTTTGTTTCCTTTTGGTTTCTGGACGAAAAGGGAAAAGAAAACACTGCACTTTGCAGACTGACCTACAGACCTGCAATAACTTGAGGCTAATTCGAAAAATCTTGTCTGCTTCTCACTTTATGGTGGTCTGTGCCCAGTTCTGAGTTAGGCCATGTGTTGTGGTGAGCTGGGTGTTAATGCTAGAAAATAAAGTTCTTCTGCTGCTCTACACTGCACCTGAGCTCCAGACATATAGACTGATCTGGCATCCTTATGTCTGGCTGTGCGTCTTTCCAAGACTTTTTTTTACTTAAACAGTGGACAATGTATAAGAGAAAGATGTAATGAAAATATACATAAACCAAGTTAAAGCATAGAAAGACAAATGCAAGTAGAGCCTCTAATTGTGTGTGTGTTTTTTTTTTGTTTGTTTGTTTTTTTTTTACTTTGAAAAATTACAGTTTATTTTGTGTGGAACGTGTTTGATCTGAAAGCTTAAACATGGGGGAAATGATTAGTATTTTATTTCTTTTTCTTTTCATATATATACATATTGAGATTGCTTCGGTGCCATCATCTTACTATTAGGTGTTTTAGGTTTCTGAAGTCAAGAAGAAAACATTCAAATGAATTCCTAAGTCTTAGACGAGGGGCTCTTTTTAATTCTTTTTCTTCACGTGTCCTCAAATTGACACCAGGCCATCTGAAGGTACAGACAAGACAGCCCATTTTGGGGAATTATTTGAAATGACTTTCTATTTCCTTTCATAAAGAGTAAGGGGTAATATTTATCTAACTTTTTTAAAAGTGCTAATTGTTCAAACAAGGCCATCAAAGTGTGATGACAGATTTAAAAAAAAAAGACATTTTGAGGAGTTAAAAATACACAAAAAAAAACCAAAAACATGAAAAACATTCAAACAATTTTCACTAACATTGTATTAATATGACTAATGTTAGTTGTTTAGAATGAGCTTTCAGTTTGTTATCAGACTAATTCGCAAATGTTGTGTGTAGAGAAAAGCAACAGTGTTTTGATGACAGCATTCTAGATGTACTTTTCTTAAGCTATGAATGACAATAGGAAAAAGTTTTTATTTAGTATCGAATTAAAGATTTTTATTTAGTATAAAATGAAGAGACATTAAAATGTATATTTTACATGGAGATAATTTTTTGTTGAATTAAAGAAGATATAGAGTTTAACATTAAAGCCTTGCATTGCATTAGCCACCATTACACTAACTCAGTTACCCAGAATCCCTACGATAAGACAGATTTTAAGCTTTCAGTTTTAGTCACACTTTAACTTCATTTCTTTTTGAGTTATGGATTCATGAGTAAGAATGAAAGTTGTTTTTCCAAAAGAAAAAAAAAACATGTAAGACTTGCTAAGCCTGTAACATTTTTAATTTCTTACATAGTATGTACAGGAGTTCCTTGATCATTTCCAACCAATTATAATGTACAGTATTTAATATAGGCCTATTTTGTTGTATGTGTTGCATATTATTCTAATGGAACAAACTGAGGCCTCTGTTACAAGTGGCAAAGCTTTCTGTGTATAATTTGTCTAATAAACATGTTTTCTACAATGGGTTTTGTTGTCTTTGCTGTATTAGAGGACTCACTGTATTGGCATTTTATTGCAGTATCCAGTTCTACCAGTAACTGATATCCTCTGTGTTTTAAACTTGGTTCATGGTAGTTACTTCATAGATATTTGGTTAATGCAAAACATGAATTCTCGATCACAGATACAATGCAGCCCATCGTAACTACCACACCCCAGGTAGTGTGGTCGAAGGTCCGGACTGGTTTTGGATGATCACTGAGCGTGTGCGCCAGGCGTCATGCCCTCTGGCACACAGTGAATAGCACAGCAGCCTATCGTATCATGCTTGAGTGACTAGAGAAGAGCCATGGCTACTTGGTGCATGTACAACCCCCTCCAGTCTTGACCCTCACAACACTTCAAAAGGCCAAGTTCTTGGCTTGTCATTATTGATCACATGAATATATGGGCCTTATTTTACAAATTTACATTCTATTGTTCACAGTTTAAGAATTTTTGGGATCCTGCATTTATGCTCATGGGTAATGGGTTGACCATATTTGAGCTGACACCGACCAAATGACGCCTGGCAAAGACAAAAGTAAATTCAGGGCACAAAGGTATGTATATATAAGTAAACATGCTTCTATATTTTGACCAGGACATTTTCTTTGTGTGACACTCCTGCACAGCAAAATCCTTAGTCTTGAATGAACACCCAGAGTGTTGATTTAACACTTTCAAAGTACATTCGTGACCATTAGGTCATATATAAACAATTGGGGTGTTAAATCAACACTGGGAATTTTGCAGTGTGGTATATCTGGATATTTTCTTTCTTTGCCTTATTCTTAATCAATATTTTGTATTATTAAAGGTGTCACTTTGTGACTATTTGTGCAAAAGTGTTCAGACTGTATAATATTAACGGCCATATGTGAAAAATTTGTTATTAAATATAAGAACCAACAGTTTCGTGAGGGCTTCTCTTATAATTCTCCACTGCACTCCTGTTATTGCCCTGCAATTTACTGATCCCTGTATCTCCAGATCAGGTAATGCAATGTTCTGCTTTTCAATTTCTGATGCCTTATCCCCCAAGACTTCTACCTTGAGGATGTTTGTTAGTTTTTCCCTTGCTAGTATTCTCCTGAGGCTTTCTGATTTGACGACCCCCGAATGAAATCTCATTTTTCCTGTGTATACTCCTGTCTCAACCATGCTACAAGGAATATTCCTCATTTATGTGCTGTAGGAGTGGAGTTGATAGAGAGGAAAATCACTATCACTCAGTAGCCAACTGCTTCTGATTACTTATTTTTATCTCTCACATGGTTTATGTCAGCTCACACTACACCATTAGGAAAAAACTGCTTCACTTGGTGAACAACAGTCTCTATTGCTGATGCATAATCATGTAACCATTATCTTCTTCATATACTGTAGATAGATAGATAGATAGATAGATAGATAGATAGATAGATAGATAGATAGATAGAATATTTAATTGCATTTTTAAAAACTGTACAATGTCATGTGTTAAATGAATAACAGAATGAATGAATGAATTGACGTAGATCTTTTTAAGTTATATGGGCGTTTTCCATTTAGTAGCATTAAGTAGCATTCCAGTGTTTGTACTGATTGTAATGAAACAAAGCCTATACTGTATGTAACCTCAAGCTTGGCCAAATACACCTTTATATAATAAACCCAATTAAAATTAATTCAGTACTTCTTATGTCATGCATGCGCAAAACAGACAAACCAACAGATAAAAATTCCAAAAAACATCTTGATGTTTTACTATTACTTATAAATCTTACAAAGAATATTTGTTTGCCTGCCTTCACATGCATATGAACATTCAATTCTTAATCCATAGGGTTTAATATGATGTTGGCCCAGCTTTTGCAGTTATAACAGCTTCAATTCTTCTGGGAAGGCTTTCCACAAGGTTTAGGGGTGGATTTATAAGAATTTTTTACCATTTTTTCAGAAGCGCATTTGTGAGGTCAGACACTGATGTTGGACAAGAAGGCCTGGCTTGTGGTTTCCTCTCTAATTCATCATAAAGGTATTCTATTGGGTACAGGCCAGTCAAGTTCTTCCACACCAAATTTGCTCATCCATGTCTTTATAGATCTTGCTTTGTGCATTGGTGTGCAGTCATGTTGGGACAGGAAGGAGCCATCCCCAAACTGTTCAAGTTGGGACCATGTCCAAAATGTCTTGTTATGCTATAGCATAAGAAGTTCCTTTAACTGGACCTAAGGGGTCGAGCCTAACTCCTGAAAAACAACCCCACATCATAATCCCACCTCCAACAAAATTTACACTTGGCACAATGCAGTCAGACAAGTACCATTATGTTGGCAACTGCCAAACCCATACTCATCCATTGGATTGCCGTCACTCCAGAGAACAGCATCTCTATACTGCTCTAAAGTCCTGAGAGCGACTCATTCTTTCACAAATATTTGTAGAAACAGCCATGGGGGAGCCTGGAGTTTATCCCAGGAGGTACAAGGTAGGGGTGCCAATCCATCGCTGGGCACACACATACACCCGCACACACGATCATTCACATAATCTGCATGTCTTCGTGGAAGGATACCAGAGTACCCGGACACCATAAGGATATTAAAACACCAAGAATATGTGCCATAATCAAAGCTAAAAGTGTTTCAAGTAAATATTATAGTGTAAGACTTTTTTCCGGATATACCAATTCCAAATAAAAATTCCTAATAAGAAATAGATCAGGTTATTCATTATTTTATAAGTGAGTAAACTTACTACTTTAACTAAAAAGTTTTCAGGAATTTGACATTCTTATTTAACGAATAATGCAGCATTAGAAAATGGACCTTTAGTTACAAATATAGTTTTAGTACATTTCTACAGTCATATACAGAGTCAGCGAAAAATTTATACACACATCAGGCCACTGTGCCACCTTTTATATTATATTAATATATATAAATGTATTACAAGTTTTTCTATTCCTGAAGGGTGTATAAATTGTTTTGGCTGACTCTGTATATGAATTGCTTGTTTAGTTAATGTGAAATAGATGAAGATTAATGACTAATAAATCTGATGTTGAGAATGAGTTGGTAGACTAAATGGCTAGTCCGGTAACCTACAGCCTTTATTATGGGATAATTTTAAGAAAATGTATTGTTAAACTCTATAATGAAATTTGAATACAGTTGGTATTGGATTTTTATTAAAAAATGAAACAAATGTAAAATGAATTGTGTAAATAAGTACCAGAAGCAGAATTGTATGGTGGAAAATTAAGAACTGTCTTACAAAAAATAGAGGTGTTAACAGAAGAGTTTTGTGGGACTCTAGAAGAGCTAGAGTCCTGGAGTCCCTAGCCTCACCACCAGAATCCCTATATGCCAATTCCCATTTTCACATGCTTTTCCATGACATTTGAGGAGGTCCAGTAAAACAACATATTATCATATTATTATTATCATTGGGAAATACCTACCATACTTGAAGTAAATGTTCAACTGGCATTTTGTTGAAACATAAGGGCAAGCTGTGTTGCAGCATGCCCAGTGTCCACTGGAGGGCGCATGTAAACCATAGGTGCGTTTTACTTTTTCAGTAAAATGTACCAGAGTCGAATCTACCTGCCATGCACACGGGTTTAGATTACTAACATGAGCACATTTTGACCTTTTATAGCAGCTTTAAGAGATGGGTGAAAGAGAAAGGGGAATATCCAAATGAATTTGAATCGAGGTCTGTCATTATAAAAACAAGTCATCATAAACGACAAGTAATTTGTTATAGAGATCATACAAAGTTTTAATGAGTAGCCTACTGTGACATATTAATATATTACCATTTTGGATTAACTACCTTAGATAAAATCTATTCTCTATAAAGGAGTAATGGGCCTTACCCTTTTTGACTTTTCAAACTTTTGTAGTCGTTGTTGTTATTGTTGTTGTGTGTCTTTTTTTTTTTATCAGCTTAGCGATATGTGGGCGTTTCCTGGGCGACAGGAATAAAGAATGTAGCGCGCAGACTCGCTCGCGCTGAAGCCCCAGTGTGTGTCTTCTGTCCAAAGAGTCCCCCTGGCGTGTCCAATGGAACATAGAGTCCTCTTTGTCCCTGAGACACTTTAATAATCGGCAGCAACCATATCCAACCTGTTGTTTGCTTTAGGAACTCTTCCAAGACACGCAGGCTGACTGGACGCGGCTCCGGCTCAGTGCGCTCAGGCGCCACGGCTTCATGAATACATCCAGCACAAAGGTTCAACGTCGGAAATGCGCCGTTTATTCCAGCTCAAGTCCTCTTCTTATTCAACAGTACAGACATACACGGAAACAGCTTTCCAGATTTGTGTCGAGAGTGTGTTATCAGATATCAGATCATGGAAACAAGAAATATGGCTGGTCGTTTTTGTTGACAAAATAACCTAATAGATGTCGGGGGGGGTCATCACAAATTCACCTGTCTTATTTTAAATGTAAGTTAAAATTAAGGAATGGTAGAAATTCTTCCCGTTAGAAATCCCCATTCTTTGCGTCCTTTATAATGCATAAAAGATTTGCATTATTTCATTATTTGATGATTAAATTGGTCATCATCATCATCATTCGATTGTAGCCAACATTACATTTATACATTCATTTTTTCTTCTTCTTCTTCTTCTTGTTATTATTATCATTGTTATTATAATTAGTAGTAGTAGTAGTAGTTGTACTAGTAGTTGTGGTGCGTTTTATGTTTCATCTCTCAGACGCCTTGTACCTACAGGGAGTTTCTTAAGGCTTTTCAAAAGAACTTGTTCCAAAGAAAATGAAACATGAGATTACAACATTCATCGGTCATAAGGGACGTGTTGGATCACCACAGACAACAACAACAACAACAACAACAATAATAATACTACTACTACTACTACTACTAATAATAATAATAATAATAATAATAATAATAATAATGTGTTACAAATTTGGTAATATACTTCATATTTAGTCTTTTGTTGTGCGGGTTTTTTGTTTTTGTTTAAGTTCCATGATATATATCGGACATATTAAAATATTAATTGTGTTTAAGTCACGGCTAGGTTTTTATCATTACCTATGCTGCAATACTTAATCCCCTTAAGGAATATTTTTAGATAAACGTCTATGATCTACTAAGGTGAGATTTAAAGAAATCGTTCAGGCTCGATTTGTTAAAGAAAACGGCTTTGAAGGTGTGATGTTTTGAAGGAGTATTTGGTAGTACGTGAGGCAGTCTCTTTTGAGAATTTGGTCCCATCAGCCCTTTCTTCCCTTTAATGGTGCATGCATGCACATGCCAGCTGCAGTGTGGAACACACGCCTGTGTGTGTTCTGCACCCTGCTCGCGCTTTCCACATTCCTGCACCTTTCTGCGCGCGTCCTGTGGGACGACCCATTGTGATAATAACACTCCAGTTAAACAGGCAGCGGTACTATTAAAAAAAAAAGTTTGGACATAATAACCTGTCTCGAGTTCTCTGCGGCTTTCTCATTGGTTGCCCACACGCGCCTGCCCCGAGTGCTCTTATTGGTCAAAGCGCCACGCGACCGACTTGAGAAGGGGGGCTCCCAGGCGCGTGCCGCTTTTAAAACCGGCGCGTCGCATAAAGACACCCAGTAAAGAAATCCTCCTGTGGAAGGAGTACGCGCAACAGGTGCAGGAAGGTGACCAGAACCCCCCTCACCAAACACACGCACATATACATATTCTTACTTCAGACAGTTTGGGGAACTTACGTCCCGACGTGTTCGTACAAACACGCAAAATGGACGTAATGGGCAGCTCTTGTGAAGACGCGAGGACGGCAGTGGAGTTGGACGCAGCGCGTGGGGAGCGTTTTCCGCTCACTTTGGCGCTAGTTGAAGGCGGAGACGCACGCGCCTGGCTCGCTCCTGCACACGCGGAATACCTGCCGCACAGCTCGGGCTCCTCGAGCGCGGAGGGCGTGTCTGGTTCGCACTTAAACAAGGGCGCAAGGGTGGGGGGTGCCGTACGTGTGCGTGAGCTGTGTCGCCTCAAGGGAGCGACGCGGGCGGATGAGGGCAGGCAGCGCGCTCCGACAAGCAAGCCCGCCAACGTGGTGCAGAAGCAGAGACGCATAGCGGCGAACGCACGAGAGCGCCGGCGCATGCACGGTTTGAACCACGCCTTCGACGAGCTGCGCAGCGTCATCCCCTCCTTCGACAACGAGAAGAAGCTTTCCAAGTACGAGACTCTCCAAATGGCACAGATCTACATCAACGCGCTGTCCGACCTGCTGCGCGCTCCCGGCTCAGAAGATGACGCGCCTAATGGTGACGTGCTGCCGCCCGCTTTCGGAGGTGAGAGATCACCGACCTCATTTCCTGTCCAGCTCACCGGTGTGCCGTTTCCTTATGAGGAAGACGCGTTTAAGTCTGCTTCTGAGTGCAGCAAAGACTCCCCGCGGTCAAGTCGGAGCGATGGAGAGTTCTCACCACACTCGCACTTCAGCGACTCTGACGAGACCCACGCAGAGCTGCACAGCGAAGACGAGCTATGTGAACTGAGCCGCCACCGCGCCTTTTAGTAACCGACATGTCCGGCATTTCTTCGTGTCAATCGTACTCGCCCTATACTTTTTCAATAGGTTACCATTTGAATTGGTTGTCTTGACATCAATTTTATGACAATTTGAAATGTACGCTGTTGTTGTTGCTGTTGTTGTTTTCAATAACTTTTACGCCAATAGAATCTATTTGCCTTGTCGTGACACTGGCGAGATTCCCCACGCCACGTCACCTGCCGCGCGCAGCAGTGCCATGGGCCCGGATGTCATGCAAAACTGTCTTCCGAAAAAAGTGACCCAGTTTATGCATTTACAATAATTCAATAGGATGAATAAAATAGGATTTGGGTTGTTATTATTGTTTTGTTGGTTTGTTTGTTGTAACTCGAAGAATTTGCAACTTCTGAACTTCACTTGCACTTTAAATACGGGCCATAGGCTTGAAAAAAACGCTTTGTAATAGGACGAGTTTTTTTCTGTTGTTTTTATGTAGCCTAGTCATGCCAATTTGTCAATGATATTTAATATAGCCATTAGATGTTTTGTACATTTGTTAAGTTTCAATATCCGATTTGGACACGAGGTTATTATTTGTATTCAACTTTTGCTTTGAGACGGTGTCTATTAAAGTGTCTTTTATTAATTTATTTCCGTTTGCATTATCTTTTTTAATGTTGGAATTTAGCAAATTTGCCACATGCCTTATGTTTTATTTGATTTTGGAATAAAAAAAAATACTTAGAAACAAAAACACTTGTTGTATTATTTACTTATGTCCCTGTTAATGATAATGACGCCTACAGCATACTCCCTGTGAAAAAATCTTGGATTGATCAGTAGCTATTTCCTTATAAATGTCAGAAATCAGACAAGCAGTGTTTCTCCCTGAACATTTAAATGGTTTTAATATTTTTAGGTGTTACAACTGCTGAATTTGTCATGTATTTAATGGTCACGAATCAAATACAGATTTAAAATCTACAAAACTACAATACAAAAATGTTTTCTGAACGTAAAATCGTTAGAATACAGTTCCAACAGTTCCAGCTGCGATAGATAGGCATCTCTTGGTATATCGCCGGCTTCTTCGAGTAGCTTCAAAATGATCATGTTGGTTAGCCTGCGTAGATGCATGATAAATGTTTTTAGAATATTGACTAACTAAATAAATATATAAATAAGAACACCAGACGAAAAGCGAGAGGAAATCCTAAACACTGGTCCTAAATACTAAACACAAGTGAACGATTACATCCAGTTTTTGTTACATAATATGTCATATTCTCTCGGAGCCGTTACTGTTCAAACAGAAAGAACATGCACATGTTAGCGAGTTTTTTTGCAAAGTAAACATTCATGATGATTATAAATAATAACAGCAACATTATTATTATTACTATTATTATTGTTGTTGTTGGTGGTGGTGTTGTCGCCGCCGTCATCGGCGTTACTTCTACTACTACTGCTAATAATAATAATAATAATAATAATAATAATAACAACAACAAAAACAACAAAACATGTTAACACTTTAAAAATAAAATACTATTACTACCAAAAATGTGCACGTTTGCATTCGATATTTTATTATTTTCTCTGCTTGCAAACATGTATTCAAGTTTTGTAACTTGCATAACTTGCGTGTAAGATGCACGAATAAATAATATATTTCGACCAGTGTTATAGCTAACTGTTCTCAGATTAATTGCTTTGCTCGTATATCATTGGGGTCCTCGCCGTCCATATGGTGCTACTGTATGTTACCACATAATAAATATTCACATTCAGTCCCTAACCAACTTATTTATCACTGCATTTATTTGGCTTTGAAGTTACCGACAGATCCTCAGCAGGGCCTGAATACAGTCTCAGGCCCGTGTTGTAAGTTATAGTGAGTTGCGAGCGCTTCTTGTGTACTGGTGTATATTTATTGGCGCGCGCTCTGTTGGCAGGCCCGTGCTCGGGGTGTTGAATGTCTTTAGAGTAGCACGCGCTGTCAGCTGGTGAGCGCGCCACGTCCTTACACACCGCGAGCTGCCGTGTCCCTCAGGACCTGACTCCAGAGACACACACACGCTCACGCGCCCGCCAATACTCACTGGGTGCCCCCCCAAACCAGAGGACGCACGCCAACACTCTCTCTCTCTCACACACACACACGCACACACACACACAACATTAATTTTAACACGATTTCCCTTATTTATCTGTTTATTATTTTTTTAACTTCCATACGTTATTCTAAAGTGTTTTCCCTCACGCTTTGACGCTTGCAAAAAAACATTTCACTGGAAAAACTAACAAATTGTTACCGACCCCGCTGTCTCAGTACCTGGCTCTCTTTTTTTTTTTTTGCATTCCCGCCCCCTGTTTTGCCCAACCAGATTAGCATGTGTATAATAACAGGCAATATCATCTGCACCCTTGCTGTGATCAATTATTTACAACTTTTATTTTTATACTTTTATCTTCCCTTTGAACGACCAAAGCCATCTGCATTGTTCCTGTTACATGCGATGCTTAAACGACAAATACTCTCAAATTTCAGAACCCTGCAATTCTGAAGCTTTTGTTACCTGCGGCAATTTGTTAGTAAAAGCTGATCCTTATCAGTGCCCAGCAGTTTGTATACTCCCTATATAATATATGTTGTGTGTGCTTAGAAACGCTTAAATAATTTAATTGTTGCAAAGTTATAGGGAACTCATAAAGTTTGTAGTGTTTAACTGCAGAGAGAGTCGTTGGAACAGGAGCACTTGATATCCATTGATTCCATATAAACACTACAGAGCCATATTAAAGTGTAATACTTGTTGCATTGCAAGAAAACTTATTTGTAAATCTTAAACTTATTTTTTAGTTTACATTCATTGACATTTTTAAAAAAACATGCTCTTTTTTCCAACCTGTTAACTGAACAACAAGTCCTTGTTAAGCAAACAGCAATAGGTTACTAATGTCCTTAGTAATTCAAGTAATTGCCCCCAGCCCCCACTGGCCGCTCCAAACTCTAATGAATATGCCTCAGCAGCATCGACACTGTCGCTTCATTTTAATTGTGCAGTGTTCGTGGTAACAGCTGGGAGACTGTATAAGTTGAGGTTTCACATCTCATGAAATATTGAGCATGCACGAGGATAAACACGCCCTTTCCTCATGGCGCGCGCTCGCGTGCGTGTTCGTGCGCGCTCGCGTTTGTATGTGTGTGAAACGCGAGAATGAGGCGGCACATTCTAACAGACTATAAAACCATCAACAGTTGTTCATTTCAGTTGTTCAGCTTGTTACTTACCATTCACGTGCTTTAAACGGCTCTTCATCTTGGACGAAAACACATCACGCATACAGATATCAGATGTCTCATATAGTGATGTCCATAAAAACAATGGAATTAATCGATTACATTAATTGATTTTGTTGCAATCACCAAATTTCCTTTTTTTTCAGAGAGCAGAAGAAACAGTTACTTATCTTATTTTGTGCATATGGTTATTTGGCAACTAGCTGCTAAACAGTTACATTAGACAGTTGTCAGTTAGATTTATAACAACTCCCACTAAATGTAATGCACTGTAGGAAATAATGCTCGAGGGACTTGTACAGCCAGTTCTAAATGAAAAAAATTCTGCTATACTGCATAGTAAATAATTGATAAGAAATGGCTGGTCTGATGATAGAGTAAGTTTTAAATAGCTAATAACAAAATAACAAACAATTGAATATCTTGTAATTGGAACACAATGTAAAAATGTAAATACAGAACGTATTAAAATTCATGGGGATTCATTGGGTTTACTCAACAATATTCTAGCAGCAGTCCTGCTATTCAAATAAACTAAGTAAGAAATCAATTTAGGATTTAACTAAACTTTAGCAAATATAATAGACGCAGTGTTTCAAATTATTTCAGTCTGCTTCATTCTTTTATTTATTTGTTATCAAATCCTCATCAAGAATGCATACATTGATATACATTTTAATAGCACTTTAATATTCTGCACATTTAATTTAAAAAAATTTTAATTGAGCAATTGTGGAGAGAGTACATGTTTGTTTCTGTTCTTTACACCACTGAAAAGCAAAGTCGCTGCATTTCATAGGAGATAAGGAGCGTAGGAGTCTAAAAAAAAGGGCTTGGACTCTCTTGGGACATCAGAACAAAAGCTAAAACTAGGCCGTACTCTCCATCTGCTGCAAGTCTGTGCAACAAGCAGACAGAGAGAGAAAAATAGAAAAAGATGGAGAGAGAGAGAGAGTGCATGGCAAGGAGAGATAAGATGCACTGAAGATGGAAGTCACACCACAGGATAAGCAAGAAGTTCATCTTCACATATCCTCTGACACATCTAAACCTTAGTCTTAAGCAACAAGTCCAGCGTATCATTCCCAGCCCAAACAGGTTTCATTGGGCATCTGTTGCTCTTCCAGCAACAAAAGGACCATTCGGATAACAATTTGAAGAAGCTGCATAAAACTTTAATTTCATGTGGCACGAAAGCATACTATATGCACCTGTGGATGAATTACAGAGTTTTTAAAAAGCTGGTGCCTTTTTAGGAAGATCATTATCTGAGCAAGCAGGGAAAATAATAGAAAATGTCACATGAGATGATGGCATGAATAATGCATAAGCTTTTCACAGCAGTCTGTATCCCTTGACGATGCATATCAGTGTAGAATAGTGAGCAGTGTAACAGTGTAGCGTATCAGTGTAGAAGTCTTCTTATATGAGATCTGGGTTTGTGTTTGCTACAAATTACATTAGTTTTTTATCCACATAATCTTCATCAAAAATACAATTGAGGATTTTTTTAAATATATATATTTTTAAATACATACAATAATGCAAAAAAGTAATTTTATTTATAGCAAGCAGCAAAAGAGAGAAATGTGAAAATTTTCATTAATAGTACCTATAATCTATTAAATTATGATTATTTCCAAAATAAAGCCTTTGACTTTGGTATTAGCCTGCAGCATAAGGAAAAAGGAAGTATGAACTGTTTTATGAACTGTTGTATTAGACAGTATTGTCCACTTGTCTTTCTTCACAGTGCCAAAGGAAAACTGAAAGAACACTGCAGAGCTCTCTCATCTTTGTTCCTCCCCAGGCTGACCTTTTGTGTCTGCAAAATGTTCAAAGCGAATGTACCTAGACCAACATGAGGCTTCTTGGGTAACCATCCCATTCAGGAACTCACAATGGCGAGGCCAATTATAATGTCGTTCAATGGCCTCTGAGTCTCAGTTACATTCATTGCAAGGATATGGATGTGTGTGCATATGTATAGGAAACACCTCAACTGTAGGGGTATTTACCCTTTACAGTGACTTCCTCACAGCTTGGATTACGCCCAGCACACTGTGCCACTTCTGAGGTGTGAGGGCTGAGTGCAGGCAGTGATCGTAGCTCACTGTCAGAGCTGGCTACACAACATTTACACCTTACAACATGAAAATGATTCTTTTCCAAAAAAAAAAAAAAAAAAAAGAATGTTGATATTAGAATTGATAGGCATATTAAAGCGTACATCTCAAATAATTTGGGTTTGGAGGTTAAAACATTTAGAACATTTCGAATTCTGCTGTACTTGTTGTTATGCACTTAAATATGCTCAATTTCTAGTAATTAATTATAGGTTCAAAGTGAATATATAGGTAGGTTGGAAATGTACGCCCACAGAAAACATGCAAATACATAAAAGATATTTTAATTTGAAAAATACACAGCTGCACCGTGAATAATGCTATTATAAAATTATCTGAGATTCTTTTTAATGTTCCCTGTACTGAAAATGCTACCATAAGGATGGCTTAGGACTGCAATTGCTAAAAACTATTGTGCACTTAAGTTTTTACCATTCAACAGATTAAAAAAGTCTTCATGTAATATTAAAATGAATCGCGAAATAACGTTGATCCCTATAAGCTCATAAATTCCTGGTTACACCAATGCACTTTTTACTATATATTAAATGATTTATATATAATTATAATGTCTAGCATTACCCACACGATCATGGTTTCCCTTTTGAATTTGGTTCCTGTCATTCATTGTAAAAAAATAAAATTAAAAAATTAAAAAATCAGGAAACACAAAAATCTTTTATGTTGCTTCAGCATTTTTGACTTTCTCAGCTTTACTTTATTTAAAGTATGGTTTCTTCTTCATGCAGTTTTGGGGAAATTTTCCTTGCCACTGTCACCACTGGCATAAATAGGATTTTTTTTTTTTACTTTTAAAAAATGTTCCTCCAGAAGTTCTTTAAAGCTGCATTGAGACAATGGATTTTAAAAAAGCCATGCAAATAAAATTGATTTGAATTGAACTTGGATGTGTCTAAACACAATATGTAGGGCCCAGATGGAAGAAAACAACAAACATTATATAACTCTTCTATTAAAATTCACCTAACTGAATTGATATGTCAGAAAACATTTAGAAGAATATAGATGATATGGATGCTCAATGATTCTGAGTCCTCTCTGATCCTGCTGTTTGGAGCCTTGAACTCATTTAACTCCTACAGCAATGGAGAGAGCTGTCAGTCCCACCCACTCACCTGTGAAGGCCCCACATCTATTAAAGGACTCTTGCCCCCATTGTACAGTGACTGAGCAGATAATATTTCACCTGCTAGCCCCACTCTAGGGATGGATACTGTATATTGTTAGGATTTTTTTTCTACTCCCTCTCCCTCTCTCTCTCTCTCTCTCTCTCTCTCTCTCTCTCTCTCTCTCTCTCTCTCTCTCTCTCATTTTTTTCTGTTCTCCTTTCACGGCTACTGAAAGCCTCGCCAGTTCCCCTGAGACCCCCACTCTCAGGTATCCTGTAGGCGGAGTAAAGGGGAGCGGGTCAGGCTGGGAGAGACAAGGGTATCACTTTCAGGCCAATGCAAGACAAGCGGTTCTCCCCCCAAATCGTCCACCACCCACCCCTCACTCACACAATTAGGGGTACACGTCTAAGTCCACTTTCTCATCTCTGTTCCCTTGTTTTGTCCCAGACAGGTATCTCCAATAATGCAGAGTAGCAGAAGAGCAATTTTACAAATCGAAAAACCACAACAGGGGCACCACTTGGAAGCTGCAATCTGATCTGTGATCAGTTTAGAGGTTTTCCTTACAGCAGTAAAGGTTGAGATTTGCATATAGAAAGCTTGTCACCGATCGTTCCAAAATGGTACCAAGAGGAAGCGTCTGAGTCACTCCTGTACTCTCATGGTCAATTTTGTAAAGTCACCAAATATTATATGTCAGATTTCCACAACACATAGCTGTTGAGTAACAAGCAGCATTGAGAACTATTGTGCATGTCTTTGTAAATGTGACTCATGATTAACCAAAAGACCAACATTCAATTGAAAATAATTATATCTCAGAAACTCAAAGAAATTAAAGCTGTGTGTGTAGGGGGGGGACTTTTCAGCACTATGATGATAACTCAGCGAGGAGATTTTGTTATCACTGTAATATTAGTCGGCTGAGGAGACCCAGAAATAGAAAGGGGGTGTTTAAAATAAATGCCCTTCTCTCTGATCTGGTGTACACCATAACACCCACACAAAGCAACTTCCTTTCTGCATTATCTTAGCTCATGGACAGCAGGAAATATGAGTAATTAATTAACAAGACTGGCTTCTGAGCCATCTTATATTCAACTTTTATATTGTGTTATTTCACTCACAAGACGACAGTCAATTATACATTTTATTGTGCATCAAATTTTATTGTGTTATTTTCTAATGCAAAAACTTCTTTCATTCATTCATTTTCTATATACCGCTTATTCTGTACAGGGAGGTAGAGGACCTGCAGTCTATCCCAGGGGCCTTTGGGCATAAAGTAAGCTATATCCTGAAAGGGGCCAATCCATTGCAGGGCACACATAGAACAGGCAATTTGGGAACGCCAATTAACCTAATTTACATGTCTTCGGATTATAGGAGGAAACCCACCAAAAACTGGGAGAACGTGTAAACTCCACACACACCTGAGGAAGGTATAGAACCCTCATCCCTGGAGGTGCAAGATCACAGTGCTAATCACTACACCACCGAGCCACGTTGCAGAAACTTGGTAATGCTAAAAAAATAAGTCATGATACTGAGACATCTGATAGTTAAATTTTAAAAGACTTGGTTGAGAAAACTGTTGGAGTGTATTGTAATTATGTGCTTATGCACCATGTCTAGCATGTTAACTTTTACATTCTAGGTGGTCATATAATTTATCTCATCCACATCCTTTTCTTTTCAGATTAATGCTTTCTCTCTCTCTCACTTTCAGTTATCAAAGAGAAAAAAAACATGTAAAAGATCATTTAAAACAGACCTTTCTACTTATCAAAAATCAAAAGGCAATTTGGGCTATAAAATATAGTGAAAAATATATATATTAAAATATCTTAATATTAAATATTAAATATTAACATTCTCTAATCCTTTGTATTCTCACCATTTTGATTTAGCCAGATCTTTAGCCATTCTTCTTAAGAACAAACTGATCATTAACTATATTATCATGTAAGTATCCTTTTTTATAATGTAATATTTTTATTCCACAGTTTTCATTAATTTGAATATGCTTAAAAACATGCTCAGTGAAAAAAGGTTGCTTTGTTGCTCTGTGCTCCCTCTTGTCTCCTGATGCAAAGACATTCACCTGAGGAATCCCTCTCTCTTGCTCCTTGTCCCCCACCCCAATCTAAAAGTGTGCACTTTGGGGATGAGCATGTGATGCAAACACTCTTCACTCTGCCAGAGAGACAGGGGCAAAAAAACAAAATGGCACAGCTAACAAAAGGGCCTGTATCCAGGCCGGGTCCGGCCATTGTCCCACACGGGGCCCGCCGTCGAACGTGAGACGATCAGGCTTCCCCCCTCCCACTAGGCTAGAGGAACCTAATAGGAAATCAAAGTTCTCAGGGAGAATGGGCCGAGCTCAGAGTTCCTCTCCCTTGGGTCCCGCTGAAAGAGGAGTGAAGAAAGAGCTCTTGCGGGCCTGCAGAAGGTTAATGCAGTGGATAGTCTTTCTGCTGCCTACCTCTGAGAGTCCCTAAGTCTCCTTCTGTCTGTTGGGATGGACACCCTCCCACTATGGCATGAAAAATCTAATTTATGGCTACCTGTGCTCCTAAGCAAACAAAGGATGCCAAGTGTTGCATGTGTCATTCAAGTGCTGAATGAATGCTCATACTAAAATGATTCTTTCCTTGGTAAATCTCATACTACCACGCTTTATATTTGGCTGTGAGATAACTACATACGCATTGATGCAAGTATGTGAGTAGTTTGTGTGTGGCATGTATATTCTTCACGGGGGGTGATAAGTCAGAGGTCAAGAAGCAGGCTGAGTGGAACATGATAATGAAGCAGATAATGTGGTGGATGTGGCTATGTTAACAATCTTAAACATCAGTGAAGCCCTGGGACCTACAGTCCTAAATGTGGATCACCAGAGGGGAGCATTTTTACAGTCTCTGGGCCCCGGGTCTGTTTTTGGGTTAGCTGCTGGAGAACAAGAGCTTTTTACAGTTCAGATTCTTTGAAGGTGTTAGATGACTGCAGTGTCACAACCAACAAAACCATTTGAAAACAAAGTGGACCCGTGAATGCGGTACTGCAATGCGATCCCGGGTCTTTTATGTAGCTGGAGAAAATGTCCCCTCAGAAGCAAGGAGAGAGAGAGACACCATTTAATTCTGCAGATTTGGGCCCTTTTAAGTACATGCTTCAAAGGTGAACATGTTATCAGTGGAGGAGCTCTGTTACCTCACAGACTGAGGTAGTCCCACTACTACACTGCTCTCCTTCTGTCTATAGTAAATCTTTATCATTTGAAAATTTAGAGTAATGTTCCTAAACAAATTCAATTTACATTTTATCATTCATTCTGAAAGATTAGGCAGACAAAAACAAAGAAGGTTTATGAAATGGAATATTTGAACTTTTACAACTATTGCCATATTTAGTTTAAAAGTAAATTGTATAACTCTGTATTAAACAGACGTATGTGTATATATTGCCCTTATTGAAAATGTGTATGGTAACCTGCTAAAATGTACAGGAAAGATTCTTGAAAGGTAGGATCTAGTAGTGATCCTGTATCCTACTCATCTCTACTGATGTGCCTGACAGTGATGTGACGCCTTCCACTTTTCCTGTAGCCATCAATTCCCTGTCAGTCAGCTAGTTAATTACTGCCTCCGCCAATGTGTGAAAGCCTGTGGTGGGATCTCTGACCCATGGGTTATGGCCTCCACCTCTTTCAGCTGAGCCACTATGAGTGACACACAGCTACAGATCACCACTGACCAGCTGCCAGAAACCTGTGTGTACATTTCTCTCTATTAATGAGGATAGATACATCATTACATTTATATGTATGTATAAAGGTTGCTTCCAGGAAGAAGGGGAGAAATGTCATCAAGGTCAAGAGGTGTGTTTGTGCAATAGCAACTACTGGCAGAGGCAGAGAAGCTGGAGCTATGGGACTCTAGTGTAGCATCCAAACAATGGGGCTTCCTCAGTAGGGGACCTTTGACTGCCTATGACTGAAGCATGGAGCGGAAAATAACACACTGACATGTTTCATTAAGCTTGTTAAGGCTGCCTCTGCCCACCCCCCCACCCCCCCCCCACCCCCCACCCCTCTGTCAGACAACTGACCAGCCTTTTTGGAGTATTTATTTATTTTATAAAATAAAAAGGCATTTGCACATCCTATTTTGCAACAAAACACATCCAGCTTCTTCTTATTATTATTATCAGTTAACATGACAGAGACACTTACAAATCTCATAGGAGTCAAAAGGTACTAAAAGCTTAGGTACCAAAGTGCTTTCTTTCTTCAAGAGGATTTGTATTGATTCTTTATAAATATCCAACATTCATTGCACAAAAATGCTTATTTTTGATTAATCTTAGATTACAAAAAACTATTACAACTCCCCTGTAACAAAGAAATGACCAAACCACCAACTATATATACAAAAGCACTGCAACTCAATATTTTCAATTGAAGAACAAACACATTTATTACTAGCTTGTCTCATCTACACAAGCACTGCAAGAAGCAGGGACATATCTGCAATAACATAATGCCTCCAAAGCCCGAAAAGAAGAAAAAAACTCATGCTCCCTACAGTCCCTGGGAGAGCAGTAATGTCATTACCAATGACATACCCAACCTGTATCTATGTTGAAGGCGAGAAACACTGGCCTCTAACTAAATAAGTTATAATACAAGAATGAAAATTAAAATGCCATTGCTTCAAGCCAAGATGAAAGATACAGGGTAAAAAAAAAGGCTTTGGAAATAGATTGAGTTAAGGTGACTAAAATCACATCACTAAAGACTTGCCCTCTTGCAGCAAATTTGATCCCAAGCAATAACTGCAGCTTAAGAGATTTCTTGGTGGGTATTCGGTAAAATTCAAAAGCCCACTGTGACTTTGGGGACAGGACCTGATTGGATTAGCGGGTAGACCAGGAAGCTGACCACTGGGAAGGCATACTGATCAGAAAGGGAAGGAAAAGAGTTGACTAGCAAAACCCTGCCTGGGGCTGAACACAATGTCTCTCAGCAGGTTCTCTAGATGAAACTTTGCCAAATTTAAGAATATTTTAGACAGTTTTCAGTACATGAGTTCTTGTATTGTGCTAAGCAAAACATGAAACATTCATCATATCATAACAATAGCTGTGCTTAATATGTCTAAATATGTGTTTTTGTTTTTGTTTTGTTTTGTTTTCAGCATACTCATGGATCAGATGACAACAATTATTTGCCTAAAACAAAATTGTACTTGGACATGAAATCCAATGAAGACACCATAGCTCCTTTTAATTGTGTAGAGCTGAACATTTTTTTACACATTATATATTTTGTAAAAGACATAATTTGACAAACAGTCTTTTCACTTATATTTCTCAATCACATCCTTTTTCAATTATTTCAGTTAGTAAATAACTTAAAATGGTAATCAATAAGATACTTTAAGAGGCTTGTGTTGAAGGCACACAATTATTAAGTAGTCTTTGTATGCTGTAGCATTACAAATTGGCCACACTGGAAATAAGAGCCCCAAACTTGCTCGCAGTCAAAAATCAAATGTTCAAAAATCAAGTGGAAAGACTTCCTGGAAGGTAGAGGCACTGCAAAGAGAAGATTTAAATCTGGATTGTGGTGCTTAACAAGCTCATGTGGGTGTGATTGGCCATGTTCTAAATCTCTTGCTCTTCACCGCAACACATGTCCCAACTGCTTTTTGCTTTTGATTTCAATATATAAATATAGTTAGATATAGCATTTTAAAAGAAAAAAATTAATATCATTCATATACTTTTTTAAAGAAAAGTCTCAGAAGTTCCAACAAAATGGCTGAAGATTCAAAATGACAAGAAGTAGATACTTGAACATAGATTACATTACATAGATTACTACACAGGCTGATAAAAAACAGAGGTGAGTGAGGATGAAAGGTGAAATGCAGTGGCTCTCCAGCCTAAGGGGCCTCCTTGAGCTCCCTGTGAACCCTGCTGTCCTAAGTCCCCTTATCTGATTTCTTTCTGACAAATTGTCTTATCGGACCTGCAGCCGATTGGGTGAATAAAAACATGACCCCGGCTGGGATCATCCTGACATTCACACAGGCATCTCGGGAACAAGCGATGGGACAGATAACGCGGATCAGTGCAGCCAGTGGAGTGGCTAACAAGCGGCCATTAGATGTTTTTTTCTTGCACGCTGCTGAAGGGAACGGATGGCCAGAAAGACACATGGAGGTAGGGGAGGGCTAGAGGAAAGGGGAAAAGTAACTTTTCAGGTCTGCATCATTGTTTGCCGTTAAGAGCCATGGCCTTTGTCCCAGGGAGCTGGAGGAGAGGAAGGTGAGGCAGGGAAGGTTGGAGATAAGTAATTCTGAGTCATGCTCCACTACTCCTGCAGGAGCCAGTGGGGACAGAGGGACAGAAGAAAACATAGAGCAAGAAAGCGAGACAGAGACACAGTGGTGGCATTGTAACAGGCAACGGCCCCCTGGTTAAGATAGGAGAGAGAGAGAGAGAGAGAGAGCAAAAGAAAAAGAGGACAAGAATTCATTGGTGGTGTAAGAAAAATAAGGCTCAAAAAGGTGGACATGCTTGGGAAGACTCCAAGTGCACCTAGAGGATACTAAGATTGCTGACAGAGAGAGACCTGAGCACTTAGGGCACTTAGGGGTAGAGATATAAAAGGTTAAGGAAAAAGGGGTGTGCAGAGGCGATGGGTGACAAAGTTCAGCTAAATATGTGAGTTATATTCAAGCAAATAACATGTTTTTTTTTCTGGGGCTCAGATAAAAACTTGCACTATTTTCTGCTGTGCTAACCAAACACATAATCACACCTCTCAACATGGGCACCAACATGAAGCGGTCACTCTATATCCAGAGGCAGGATGCAGCGAAAACAATATTTACAAACTAATGCACTACATCAATAAGTTAAATTTTTATGCATTGACAAGTCACATATTATGCACCCTTAATAACTGTGTAGTTACACTGTTATACACATATTTTACATATATTCTCTTATCTGGCACAATAATGATCATATTGAGGTATATGGCACTTTATTAGGAGGTCTTTGTTATCACTGATGGACTTCAACCCAAACAACTATTGTGTGTTAACCAGGATAAATCAATCACTTTATAGGCCTGTTATTGCATGCAGATTTCTTTGGTGGTGAAAGCAACTGACTGCGAGACAAAGATCGATCACATGCACAGGGGGAACTCTGGAAGCCATGACGGGAGGCCACGCTGGGAGAGGTCATGTCAGACATCGGCCCCCACAGTGGGCTGAACCTCCTCCGCTGTGGCTGTCACCACCCTCCTGCGGTGCTCGTCCCACTCTGACCAACCCCACCAGTCCGCACCAGTGGGGTGGTGGTGAGGGGACTCATCTCTCATCACCCCCCCTGTCTGTCTGACTGCAGGTCTCATCCATCCCTGATCTTGTCAGGATTGTCTGCTTCATGCTCTCTTATGGCTGATTCATGATTTGAAAAGCCCTGAATGCACAACAGTGATACTGTCATATTATTATCCAATTGCTTAAGTCTTAAGTCAGGGTTTTTTTTAATTCAGAAAGTCTTCATTTTATAATGGAGGCTATACTATCATGTAGTTGTTAAATAATAGCTCCTTATAAATGACACCTATTGCTGTCATGATGTTAATTTGAGTGTCACATAATTGAGTAGCCACTGAGAGTGAATGCATTACTTGCCGTCTAATGTGCTGGGAACAGTAATCACCAAAACTCCTAAGTATGTTTAACTTTGTCTTTGCACTAAATAGAAATTATTCCTATTACATTTAAGTAATAGTAAAATCTAAGCTATTATGGTAAGAATACAAATTTGGTGAGCTAAGTCACTTGCTCAGTATAACCTATAAACTCACAGAATGCATGGGTAATATAATCTTTATCAGTATAAATAATCTAATAATAATAAGAGAAATTACTCATATATTGACATCTTAGTTTTGATTCTGATCTTTCCATCTTTGATTCCTTGGGAATTCCCACAGTATATAAGCATCAGTATGACACAAAGAGGAGACCTAGTGAGGAGGTGCACATTCTCTTCCCACACTGCCTTTTACCCCTGGAGATTGTCAGATCCCCCACATCAACTATAGCAGCCCCCTCCCTCCTCCTGCTCTCCTTCATTTCTGGTTCATTGTGGTCTGATTTAATTAAAGACCCCAGCAGCACCATCCTGGGCCTCCGCCCTGACAGGGTACGACCCCTCACTGGACTGTAGGGAGTACCTTACTGTGCACACACATACAATATTCTCACACATGGAGTGGACTGTCAAGTTCTCACTGTCCTGACGAGGCAAAATGGAGTCTACATGCACTTTTCTCACCTCGACCCTGTAATTTTATACACATACATGAGTAATAGAATGCTATACTAATGCTTTTAACATGATTAACAAGTAACAAGTAAAAGTAAAAAAAAAAATGCTTATAAATAATCATCATGCTTGTAACCTTACTTTGTGCAGTCGGCACCACTCATATTTAATCATTACAGTCATTTTTTTAACCAATACCATTTATGTTTAATTGCTTAGTTACACCAGCACATCAACAACATTCTTTCACGTCATCATAAGTATCTATTTGTATTATCCATCATTATTTTTAACCCTGCCTTGACAGCTGTTAGATAATGTATGATGGATGTGTAGTGAGACAATAGCAATTAATTTTTTGATGATCTTGCTGCTGGATGGGGGCTGCATTGTGTTGTACAGAATGGGGGGGTGGGTGACATCCCAGACATGTTGCCACGGTGATAAGGTAGTGCCCGCCGCCGTCGGGTCTCGGACATGGAGCCATGGAGACTGGATAGTGACACAATTGGAGACTGCAGAGTGGATAGTGACACACTTAGGGACAGGAACAGAGAAACAGCATTTAATTCCTTTTTTTGCTAGCTTCCATAACAATTGACATTATACTTAAACTTAATTGCTCATGGAAACAATAGTCCTGGAAACGCAACGAATATGTCAGGTGATATTTTCTATACACATTTCTTACAATCAATGACAAAGTTATGTACTCTTCTGACAAACTCTTCTGTTTACCTTGTTACTTTGGCATCCAGTTGAGCATTCTGTTGATCAGCTACACATCAGGACACAATATCTACCTCAAGAATTAATTATGTATTTCATTACATTATGCAACAAAATGGAAAACCTTTCTACATGAGCTTTCTGTCTTGTTCTGAACTTTCTATAAAAACTAAATGACTCTAGATCTATTGTAACAGATTCCTACAAAAATGGTAATGAATTCAAACAACATTTCAATGACAATTCTAAACCTTAAATTAATTATTTTTACAAAATCCTGTAATGTACTTCTATAGGTATCCCTACGCTCATTTAGTTTTTTGTGGCCCAAAAGTCTGGATCCATAGGCAAAATTGTATTTAAAACTGTAAATTTACATTCCTTAATTCATCAGGACTGCTGTTTGTTGTTACATGCAGAGTTGATTTTGTGCAGTAAGCGCTCAGGGCAAATTCTGATAAAATATTGACTTTAAATGACCACACAGAAAAAGTTCAGTGGTGTCAGGTCTGATTTTTTTCTATCTTATATTGTTAGTTTTTAAGCCATCTTGCGTTTATGGATTAAGACATTTGGGGCACTTTGTGTTTATTTAGATAGATAGTCTTGTTCTGTAACCTTCATTCTAAAGCTAATGGGGAAATAAGATGCAGAAAAGCCCAAGAGAGAGTCATGATTTGGAGACCTGCTGTGAGAGGTCAGATGTCTGATCAACCTTAGTGTCAGAGTGTCCATTGTCTGCATGGCACTGATGTAAGTTATAGGTGTCTCCATAGAGACAAGAAAGGGGCGACTGACTGGCGACAACATAGGCCAGTTAACAGAACTAACTGTACACAGTGCTGAATATACTCTGTTGGCTCAAGTGCAGTTTGGCGCTGTTGATAATGACAATCATTACTCCAAAGATTTGTGCCAAAGAAGTTTGGTTCTATTTTTGGTTCCCAAAGCAAAACTAAAAAACAATATACATCATAAATTACTTTGTAAAACCATGCACACATTTAATAAGTTACTTGATTTCTAATTAAGCTAGGATAAGTCTTGATTTATCAGGATTAAAATATACTGGCTCTTGTAATTGTTGTAATCCTTGGCAGTAATAATTTTCAATATAATTATTTCTCTTGCAATCTTGTTAAAATAAGTTGATTTTGCGGGAAGAGTTAAATTTTAAAGTTAAAGAGTTAAATTTCGAATCAAGTGGGCTTTTTCTAAATTAATATCCTGAGTGATGAAGAATCATAGATAAGCAGATTTGATTTTACATCAATAACCTTTATGAAAATTGGTCAAAAGCATACAACTTTAGGTATAACAAATTTTAAATGTGGCAGAATGGTGGCTTAGTAGAGTTACTACTGTCTCCTCACACAGGCAGGGTTAAGGATTCAAATCTTCAGTCCTGTGTGGTTGGTGAGTTTTCATCAGGTATTCCAGTTTCCTGGCATTTCTAAATTGTGTGTGCATTGTGCCATGCAATTGGTTGCCATCCCATTCAGGGTGTACCCCACCTAAGTTCCAGCCCTGTGTGACAAGCTAAATGGTATAGGTAATGGATAGATGGACCTGTTAAATGTGAGGTTATATATAGAACAGATAAAAATGTACAACATAAGCTAAACTTTTTTTTGCAATTTTATATCATGTTGACATGGTTTTGACATGGTCGTGTCTAGTTTGGTCGTGCAGTTCCATAAATGCTGAAAAAGTTGTTCTATACACTGAATCTTTATATGTTTGAGACAAGTTTCATTACGTTTTCTTTGATGGTTTCCTTTCTTAAACTTTCTCGTAACTAGTGATTTCATTATATGTGCAGATTAATTGACAATATTTTATATATTCATAATTTCAAGTGGTTTTCAAGAATGACATGGGCATAAAGTATAAGTCGTATGAGGGACTTGTTGGGGGTTATTTAGTTTCCTTTATGTTTTCTTTATTTTTTTCTATTTATTTATTTATTTATTTATTTATTTTGCTAACTTAAAAGGAGTTGAGGCCAGAGTGCATGATGAACTATGGAAGCAAACCTAGAGCAGTTGAGAGTTTAAAGCGTTGATCAAGGGTCCAATAGTGATAGTCACAGGCCTCATAGCTGAATTTTGCACATAGTCTTACTGTCCTGTCATTCTTAAATTTATCCTTTGATCACAAATCCAAATGTCTACAGTGTTTAGGAAAAGCAAATTTCCCTTGACATTCTAATAGTTCAGAAGAGCTCATGAACACTTAGGTAAAGATACCCCTTCACAATCACAGATATTGAACACTTCAGTGGGATGCCTTTAAAAACACAATAAAAGATGTGAAAGTGTTGGAGTGTGGTGATTGGTATTGCACTAGAGCAAATATGGTATATATAATTTAAAATATGATGTGCAGGTTAGTCCATTTTGCTGAAATTTCATTAGGGCATGAGACGACGGATGATGTCCTTGGGCATCTTCTCCCAGATCTGGACCAGGGCATCACTGAGCTGAGACAGTGCATAGAGGTGCAATCTGGTGGCAACGGATGGACTGAAACATGATGTACCAGAGGTTCTAGTGGATTTAGGTCAGACAGGTATGGTGGCAAGTCAGTGGTATTAATTAATTCATTCTCAAGAAACTGCCTGGATATAAATCCCACATGAGGCTGGGGATTGCCATGTACCATGAAGAACCCAGGACCCACAACGCCAGCATGTATGGTCTGTCAATGGGTTGAAGGATTGTATCCTTATACCTAATGGCAGCCAGGGTGCTGTTGTCTAGCCTGTACATGTCTGTGAGTCCCTCCATGGATATGCCTCCACAGACCCACCACCAAACTGGTCATGCTGAACGATGTTACAGGCAGCATAATGTTCTCCACGGCTTCTCCTTTAATGTCTGTCACATATGGTCAGGGTGAACCTGCTCTCATCTGTGAACAGCTCAGTGGTGGACATGCCAATTATGGTGTTCTCTGTCAAATGCCAATCAAGCTCCACTGTGCCTGGCAGTAAACACAGGGCCCACTAGTGGATGTCGGGCCCTCAGGTCACGCGCATGAAGTCTGTTACAGATTGTTTGGTCAAAGATAGTCACACCAGTGGCCTGCTGGAGGTCATTTTGTAGGGCTCTAGCAGTGCTCATCTTTTTCACAAAGGAGCAGATACCTGACCAGATTTCTGCTGATGTGTTAAGGACCTTCTATGGCCATAACCAACTATCCTAGAGTAACTGTGTGTCTCCTGGAATTTCTTCAATGCTCTTGAGACTCCTCCACTCTCTTGGGAGACACAGCAAACATTCTTGCAATTGATGATCAATACATCATGTATTGATGTTCCATCCTTGAGGTGTTGGATTGCAGGATTGGCTGTGTAACCTCTGTATGGTCCAGGTATCACCTCGTGATACTGGTAGTGACACTGACCCTAGCCAAATGCAAAATAAGTATAAGACAATAAGAAAAGAGGAGGAGGGAAAAAATGTCAGTGGCCTTCACCTGTAAAACCATTCCTGTTTTAAGGGTTTCTCATTGTTTCCACAATCACTTGTCTGATTCACATGCATATGAACTTGAGTATCCATAGAGTTTAATATGATGATGGCCTATTCTTTGCAGCTGTAACAGCTTCAACTATTCTGAGAAGGTTTTCCACAAGGTTTAGGAGTGTGTTTATGGGAAGTGTTCATGAGAAGGCCTGTTTCGCAGTCTTATTAGTAATTCATCCCAAAGCTGTTCTGTCTGGTTGAGGTCAGGACTCAGACCAGTCAAGTTCTTCCACACCAAACTCGCTCATCCACGTCTTATGGACCCTGCTTTGTGCTTTGGTGCGCAGTGATGTTGGAACAGGAAGGGACCGTCCCCAAACTGTTCCCATCAAAGTTGGGAGCATGAAATTGTCTAAAATGCCATGGTATGCTGATGTATTAAGAGTTCCTTTTACTGGAACTAAGGGACCAAGCCCAACTACTGATGACTGCATCTCAGCGAAGGTGAATTGCTGGCTCAACTTTATTTTTATGGGGGGTGATTCAGTCTGTGTCTCCTACGTTTTTTAAGAACACAATATTACCTGTTATCTCAACAAATTCCACTTTAAGAACAATGCAATATTAATTAATTCAACATTTATCTAGTTTGAGTTTTTACAGTGTATGACAATACACGTGCTTATTGCAGATTCACTAATGATTCCCTTAAAAGCACTTACATAATGTAAAAAATTAATTTAAAAAAAGCATCCAATCTGCAAACGTTTGGGTGATTTCTGTGAAATCTGACTTGTTTTACATTGAGCCTGGTTAAGAGGCACTGCAAATACAGCACAGCTTAAAGTACAGTTTTTACATTCAGCTTTAGCTCACTGAATTCTTGTTCAACCACAAGCAATTCACTGATCATGCTCAAGCTTAAGTTCCATTATGCAATAAGATCCCAGTTGGCCATCTAATGCTAATCATCCACCTTATCAGGAAGGCCATATACCATGCCACTACACTGTCCCTCACAGTGTTTTACTACAGATGTCTTTGAGATGATTTGAGCAAAGACCTACAGTAGGGTAAATCCTGTTCCAAATGACATGGCATACTGTATGTTATCAAAGAGATTCTCAATGCAACTGAGACCGTTATTTAACTGTGGTTCTGTGAACCCCTGCTAACTGTCACGGCTCCTTGGAATTTGGAACTGCACTAACTTGGCAGGGAAGTTTCTATGGAAAGATGGCTGCATGATAGCAGCCCTGATGGTTATCTGAGCTTCTCATACTCAGGGTCACATAATGTAACAAGTATTGACTAACAAATTTTAACTCAGGTTTCAAATCAACAAATATGGACTGGAGTCTAAAGTAAAACATAAATAAACTATCTGGGTAATAAGGAAACAAGACTAAAAAGACTGTGAGGACACAATCAAAGATCACAGAAAAACAAACAAAAAGGGGGATGAGGAGTTTTTAAATGTGTATTATTTGTATAAATGATGAACAGGGTTTAAACATCTGGAGGAATAGTGGACTGTATGTATGCAGTTAGAAACAAAGATGCTCTTAAAATATGACGTTCTTAGAAACTTTGCAAATGACTCCTTTTTAAACATTGCAGTTAGTATCTAAACTTCAAAGTAAGGCAATTATTCCATAAAAGCTTGTCATTTAAATATGACCCTATTTAAAACTATCTAAATAATGTACCTGTATACAAATATCAGGGCAGATTCTTGTTAATAATCAGTTTTCTGTTTTTTGTTTTTCAATTATTTTTTTCTTTATTTTAAGAATAAGAAAAGGTTCCTTAAAAGTGATAACTATTCAGATTTTATTTGCTTCCACTCTTGATAATAATCAGCACAAACAAGCTAATGATAATTATGAACAGAACATGGCAAATATATTAAAATTAATATTTCAAAATGCTGTTTGCCAGCTTCTCTTGACAGTAGGTGTCCAAGCACTGAAGTAGAAAGTTTGTTCCACATATCTTACAAACACATCTGATGGACATGCAGTTCATAGCGAAGTTACCCATTCAGAACTTTAGAATGAAAGTGTGCCACCTAGTGGACACACAACTACTTTCTCCTCTTTCCGATGCATCCACGTTTCAAAACTAGTAAGAGTAAATAAAAGCTAGACATGCTTATCACCTTCAGTTTTTTATGTGTATGTAACAATATTACAAACCACCATCGTTTATCATTTTTTAAATTGTTATCAAGCCTACAGGTGTGATATGTACTTGAAAGTTCATGATGACTGTCGTGACGGTCCAACTATTTACAAAAGGTAACTCATCATATTTCAGCATGGAAAATCATTTCAGCCTTCCTCATACCATCAATTTCCTAATCTCCTTCTGTCCAAACATTACACCTAATCATACCGTATCATAACCCAAATACCTATAATGCATCAAATCACCCTTTAACAACTCAACTGACTCTAAAATTCTCTCTGCATCTATCTATTAGAGCTTGCACAATTCTACACCCCTCTCGCACTCTGTGCTCTTCATCATCAAGGCTTCTCTTTACACCCCCCCCTGCCCGTCTGACCACCATGGGCTCTAGAGCCTTTAGCCATACTGCTTGTCTCTGGAATTCATCTGAAAACATCTTGAATATAGACTCTCCAACCACATTCAAATGTCATCTTAAGACTAATTTATTCAGAAGCGCCTATCCCACATAATGTAAAGCTGCACTCAAATCTTCATGTCATTTTGAATGTTTTAGGTGATGACACTGTCTATTGTTTAATTTAATGTTGTTTTAATGTTATTTATTACTCAATGATCTTGGAGGGGCTAGAAAGGTGCCTATATAAATAAAATGCATTATTATTATTATTATTATTATTATTATTATTAGTATTATTATTATTATTACTTAAATTATAACTGTACACTACTTTTTTACATTAACTATATTTACTAGCTCAAGCTAGTGTATATTAGCAAAAGAAAATCAAATGTGTTTGAATTGTGAGTTTTATCTTTTTAATATTTTAATCACTTATCCTGGATATAGTGGTTATGTAAGATATCCATGGAATTACTTGAACTACTGGCCCTCTAAAACTGGTAATAGACTTCTATGTTTTCCACTCTTATCTTCTGCTGCAGTGGGGGCATTTTTTTTCTTACACTCTGGAAGTTTTTTTAGAGAATAACGGCCTCAATGGAATTACCTCCACTGCTCTGTGTTTCTTGCTCAGTAGCATCAATTACCTCTTATTCTCTTAATAGGGGAGATATTTTTGGATACCCTTAAAACTATCTGAGAATAGGTGGGTATGTTCCAAAAACATTTAAATTAACAGTTATTAAATCAATAATTAAGGAACCTGACCTTGACCCCTGACATCTGTCCAACTACAGGCCAATATCAAACCTCCCCTTTATCTCCAAGATCCTAGAAAAAGTAATAGTGCATATTTATATATAAATAAGAATAGCATACACAAAATGTATCAGTCAGGATTTATGCCTCATCACAGAACAGAGACAGCGATTGTTAAAGTAGTAAATGACCTCTTTAATGGCCACTGATCAAGGTTGCGCTTTTTGCTTGTGTTATTTAGTACCTTAGTGCATCTTTTGACACCATTTATCATAGATTTCTCCTTCATGAGTAGAAAATGAATTAATGGTTCAAATTATATTAAACTGCTCATTATCTGTTTGTATATTTAAATGGTGACTATTCTGCAGGTTCTCAGGGGAAGTTTGGTGTTTCACAGGGTTCAGTTTTAGGCCCTGCTACTTTCTCTTTAAATGCTTTCTCTGGGGAGCATAAATCGTATTAGTTTCCACCTTCTCTTCTCTTCTCTTCTCTTCTCTTCTCTTCTCTTCTCTTCTCTTCTCTTCTCTTCTCTTCTCTTCTCTTCTCTTCTCTTCTCTTCTCTTCTCTTCTCTTCTCTTCTCTTCTCTTCTCTGCTCTGCTCTGCTCTGCTCTGCTCCTGAGATGCCAGTGATCCAGACTGGGTCATCCACAGGGGGTCTGGACTACTGGCACCTCTCTCTGTCAAGCTACAAATTCCACGCCTGAGATGCGAGTGATCCAGTCCCCCTCTGCCATCTTGACCTGTCTGACTCATCTTGGTGCCCCACTTCTGGTTCAAGATCTCATTGCAATGATGTCCCGTGTGGTCTCCTTGGGATGTGTGTGGTGACTTAGAATGGTTTCACTTTACCATGAAGACGGTCCTGGTCTCGGCTGATGCAGCCAGCTGTTCAGCTATTCTTTAAGGACTTGATGCTGTTGCTCAATAATTTAGGACTGGAATTTCCTACAGTTTTTACCTGGGTCTCCAATAACAAACTGGACTCCATATGAACTTAAACACGTCATCTGTTATATTGAAATTCCAACAGCCTAATTACACAGTATAGCTGCAAAAGAATTCCTGTTTTCCGTTATCACCCAAATGAAGATGTGTTCCATGTTAAGTCTTGTTCCTTTCAAGACTTTTGCCATCACTGTCGCCCTTGGCTTGCTCATCAGGGACAATTTGGTTATTTTGATAATTATTATATATATTGGACAATTTCATGCTTTGTGGGACTAGTTTGGGAATGGTCCCTTCTTGTTCCAACATGACTGCGCACCTGTGCACAAAGCAAGGTCCATAAAGACATGGTTGAGCATGCTTGGTATGGAAGAACTTGACTGGCCTGCACCCAATAGAACACCTTTGGGGTGAATTAGAGCAAAGACTGCAAGCCAGGCCTTCTTGTCCAACATCAGTGTCTGACCGCACAAATGCATTTCAGGAAGAATGGTCAAAAAATCCCATAAACACACTCCTAAACCTTGTGGAAAGTCTTCCCAGAAGAGCTGAAGCTGCTATAGCTGCAAAGGGTCCAACATCATATTAAACCCTATGGATCAACAATTGGATATTACTCAAGTTCAGAAGCATTGTATATAATCTTTTTTACAGACAAAAAAAAAAAAAAACCCATAAGACATAAATAAGTGAGTGGGCCAGAACTGACGGTTGTATAACGCTGTATGAATTGCACCTGATCTGGAATCAGGGTCTGCTTGAGGTCGTTGTTTCTATTGGCTCGTGAGACCTGACGAGGAAATGACGTAGGCCTACTAGTGGCGGGAAATAAGTATACTAATGCAGCTGGGTATTTTTTTCCATTCTTTCTTGCTCGGGCAGTTTTAAACGTCTGCAAATTTTTTGTTGGCTTGGTTAGAATCCACTTTAGCGTCTCGTGTTTGTATGGCATGCTTAAGTCACTAGTGACAGACTGTGTGTTTTAGTAGAAAACCTGAAGTGTTTTACTGCGAAGTGTTTTCTGTTCTAGTCGGCGGTGTTGTTTATATCCGGCTAAACCTCTACTGAAGCCCTCCTGCTGTCGAGCTCCTGAGGACAGACATGAGTTTGTTCAACCTTGAAAGGTTTCGTTATCAGAAAGAGAAGACGACGGAACATGTCTTGCCGTCGGTCAGTTCACCCAAACAAGAGCGGTACAGACTGGTGAATGACTGCAGCTCGGAGAAGGAGAATTACCCGGGTGAGGGAGCTCATGATGCTACTTAAGCTAGCGCACAGACATCACGCACATCTCACTCACACTTAGCTGTGCATCTGACTGTTAGCATCTAGCAGCTACTGTTCTAATAATGATTGTTGTGATGTTACAGCACATTTTAATGGAATATAAACCTTTTATTTCTGTCTGCAACTGCAGAACGCCGAGTGAAACCGGACGGCAGACGAGGAAGAGGAAAAATCCCCCGCCATGCACTGGAGGATGTGTCGTCTGATGATGAGGCCTGTAAAAGAGCAAGGTGAGCTGATCTGGCATCATGCACTGATTTACTTGGGTTATCAATGAGAGCATGTAACAACGCTATAACAAGCTTGTGCAACTTGTACTCCTATAATGCTATTTAGAAGAAATAGTAGTAGTGGCTTAAACCACTAGCCATATGGTTCACAAGGAACACACAACCTTAAACCCCAAACTCTAAGCCACTCAACTGGGCAATAGCTATCTGGTGGTCAGAACCGATGTCAATCTTTCACAGAGCCTCAGTTGTACAATCAATTCAGTGGCGGTCTTGCAGGCAGGCAGGAAATGCATTGCTCCTACCATTGCATGCAATTCTGCGTGATGCATCTCCTTCTCATGGGGTACTTATGGTTATAACTAGGAACGTCAGGCAGCTATCATATTTCTAATTACAATGTACATACATGTACATATTTCTAAATACATGCAACACATGCAACCAGGCGAGCTGGCAATCCGGACCTGTAAAAACTGCCACAGAAATGGTGGATGTATATCTGTTGCCTGACGTGCCAGACGGCACGTAGACGGAAACCACCCATCCAACTATCCAGTTGCCAATAAACGGTGCCCTTACAATTATTTTGTGACACCTGGCCTAGAGATTGTGTTCTCTGATGATGAGGCCTATAAGAGGGCACGGTGAGCTGATCTGACATGCTACAATGATTTACATGTGTTGTCAACTAGAGGGTGTAAGCTACAGTGTGATAAATCAAACGTGACATTAGTTGTTTAAAATGATAACGGCATGCAAGACCTTAATTTTCATTTGCATGTGTGTTTTTAGTTTGCTTCAGCATTGTGTATGGAGTAAGACTACTTCAAAGTCATCTAACATCAACTAACACCACCAATATCTCTGTGGCAAACAAGGAATGTTTAACAAAATGAGCAAATTACAAAGTTTATTGCAACAATAATTTTGTTGTGCCCAAATCAGCCCCTATGCATATTATACATGTTGGGTTTGATGTGTTTTACAGCATATTTGTGTTTGGCTTATCCTGAAGCGGCTTTAGGTTTATATTGTATAGAAAACAGCTGATTAAATTGATTCTGAAAAATTGATTGATATTAATATAAACTGTTGCTTGACTCCTATTATTACCTAAAGAATAGCTCCATGCAGACAGCTGAATTCACCTTGTATGTAATTTGAGTTTACTGTACTGTGACTAGTTTTGGATTGGATTGACATAAATTAAAACTTGGTTTTGTATGTGAACCACTAATAAAAATAGTGCTGTTTATTCCAAGTTACATAATTCAGCAATGACGAGTATTAAATAATTTCACATTTCGCAGAAGTCTATTGGTTAATATACTGTATGTTTTGACAGCGCATGTCTAAAATTTAAAAAGGTTTATTTTGTTTGTTTCAAAGTAGGGTTGCACGATTTGATCAAAACATATATTGTGATTATTTTGACAAACATGGCGATTGTGATTTTAAACTGAGATATGTAACAACTCAGTGTACTGTTCGAGCATATTTTTCTCGGCTAGCAGCAAATAATTGGACAGATGATCTCATTATGAGGAGGTTTGTCAATATTTATCCATCAACTCTATATTATAAAAACTCTACATAAATTCCCAATTATGCCCATGTTACCTGTAATTGCAACCCTTTGAGATTAAATAACTGCATAGGCCCATATTGCAGTTGAATAGTTGTTTGATTGTGCCACGCCATTTCAAAGTGAGTAAAATTAACTTTCCATTCAGGGTCCCTACAATACAAGCATTGGCAATGAAGCCCACAGTATGTGAAAAGCAGACAAATCATGAGATGGAAGATAAACTGACCAAGCTTTTGGAAATGTTTCCTCAGAGGAGCAGAAGTGAATTGCAAGAGGTAACTGCATTTTTGTTGCTAACTCAATTTTTTTTGAAGAAAGAAGTTTTGTAGAACTTTGGATTATGGTATTGCACTTGAAAATACCTAATTCAGTTATGTGACTGAAGGTCTACTCAAAGACCACATAGAGGAAGGTGTGCATTATTTTTGAAAAATGTTTGTTCTGGCTATTGCTATGATCAATTTCATAATGCATCTGTTCAGGTGGGTCCACCCACACACATGATTGGAAAGTGTCCTAGTTAAGTAAGGATTTTTATTGATTTTTAGTTAGATTTAATATCGTGCCATTCGAGACCCAGGTTAATTCTTGTTATCACTTGTGTTAAAGTCATTTTTCAGCGATTAATTTCTCCACCAATCTGATGCTCCCAAAAGCTCAGTGAGTCACAAAGATTCCTTCTATGAATCTCTAACAATGAATGATCACAATCAAGTTTTTGAATCAAAAGCCAACACTTTTTTTTTTTTTTTTTTAAATAATGTTTGCTTGTGGAACTTCTGCCATTGCTATTCTATAGAAACAATAACCTTTAGAATAAGCACATTTATTAGTAAGTAATAAATTGTTAATGTTACAGGCAGAACTTCTTTCATAGTAATGCTGTTGCATGATTAATGGACACTTTCAGACCAGATTTGGTAATGTTTGTAGCCATATTACAAAATAAATAAAATTCAGTGACATGACTAATGTTTGTGTAACCTTGTGTGGGCTTAAATAGATGATTGAGAGTACCAGCACACTGGAGGGAGCCATAGCATATTGTTTGGTGGCCTACAAAGAAAAAGGTATAGGCTTTATGCATTACTTTATATCAGCCAGGTCTATACAGCTCTATTTCTACATTGTACAAGTAGATATACTATACTGTAAAGGTGTAATTATGCCTTGTGTTACTGATATGACAGATTCATCCAAGACGAAAGACGGAGCAGCACACAGTGATGATGCTGAGATGCAGCCAAAGAAGCGCAGGAAAACCGAGGTAAGCCTTGCTTAAATTGTTTGTTTAAAAAAAATATTTTAAAACAAATAATTGATTTTGCTGAAATATTTTGTACATTCATTTAGGAGCCAGACATTGAACCAGGGTCTGAAGAGGAGACCCAAGAGCCAAGCAGAAAAAAGAGAGACATCTTGGTGCACAAACTCAAAAAGAAGTTTCCAAAAATGGAAAAAGTGGTGGGTTAAAATTGTGCTTCAGAAGGCAGTGGAAAAGTCTTTGCATCTGCAGGAGCTGTGTATGATGAGTGGCGTTTTACAGGTACTGAGAGACATTCTAAGAGAGCATGAGTGGGATTTTGAAAACGCATTGGGATCATTGGTAATGTTTTCATCAGAATCAGGTGAGGTTTGAAAAACTTGGCAAAATTTTGCCTTATAATACAAAAACTTCTTGTTGACTTGTTGATGCAGTGCATATTTTGAGAATTGAGAGCTTTGTCTAGAGCAATATATATAACTAGATTATATTGTTGCAGCCTTAGAATGCAAGTTCTTTGGTTGCAATTCTGAACTTAGCATGTGAAAAAGTGTGTGAAAAATCCTTTTTTTTTTAATTATTATTATATTTTTTAACTCTTTAGACTCTAGCCATGAAGAGAATGAGAAGGTGATGCCAAAACCATCAAATATTACAAAACCTTCAAAGAGCAGCCAAGTAAGCAGTTGTGATGGGAAGGAAAAGCCAACCTCCTCCAGTCTGGCAAGATGGCTAACACCTTTATCAAGTAAATCTCCTTCAAGATCAAAGTCCCCATCTAATAGTTCAACCTCAAGAGAAGGCATAACGGGCAGCCATAAGCCTGAGAAAGCAAAAGCAGAGAAGTTAAAACCAGGACACAAAGAAGACCCGGATGAGTCAGAACCTGAGGTTGAGGATAATTCTGATGAATTTGATGTGGAAGATGAGGATAATAGTTTTGATTCTAGGGTCCAGGAGGAGATATTGAACTTTTTACAGGAGGCTTCAGTGGATGAACTAAGTTTGATATCTGGATGCTCATTGAAAAAAGCCCAGAAGATTATTTCCCTGAGACCATTTAACAGATGGAAAGATGTGGTAAGGGTTTTTATACTGTAAGGTCCACTTCTATAAGTAGCTATGAGATTGTATTTTCTAATTTCCCCTCCTCCTGTCCAATTAAACATTTTTGTGATTGTCACCTAGATGGGGGACAGGGCAATTTTTTTTTCTCAACTGTATGCATTTGACTGTGAATCATTGCTTGTGTAATGAACAAAAAAAAATAGTTTTTTTTAAATCCCTTTCTCTTCCTCTCACAGAATGAGCAGTTCTATAAGGATAATGGCTTGTCTATGGATTTGGTGCATGGCTGTAAGAATGTGCTAAAGGAAAGGCAAGTATTGAAGCAACTCATGAACAAGTGTGAGGGCATAGCCAAGAAAATGACCAAAGACATTACCGGGGTCATGGGCTTGGGCTCCATGAAACAGCCGACAGTCCTCAACAGCAAGTGAGCTTGTATTTACTGTTTACCCTTTGTAAAATAAAATTGTCATTCAATTTTGTGTTCTCTATGCATGAAGTTGTCAGGAGTTCCTAATTAATACTAAAATGTGATTTGCAGGATTTGTGCAAGAAGCATGCATAGACTTGAGAATTTAAACTTGTGCACTGTATTTATAGTTAAGCTTAGATAGTGAATACTTGTTTGCACTTTGGTTTTCAAACCCCATATGTGACTACAGACTTAATCACTATTTGCAAAGTTACATGCCTGTGTTTGTGTGATTTTTAACTGTTATCCTTGTGATAACCTAACATGGCCGTAATGGTAAATGCTATTAAAAATTAAAAAATAAATAAATGCATAAATCTAAGAAGAAAAAACAGCTGCATGATGTGATACAGCTTAGTTTTTAACAATAATGGATTTACTGCAGATACATTAATGACCAGTGCAGTGTGAATTTTTTTTTTTTTTTGAATAATTGTCCATTTCTTGTGTTTGTGCAGGTTGAAATTACAGCCATACCAGTTGATAGGCTTGAAGTGGCTTATCCTCTTACACCAGCACAATCTCAGTGGAATCCTGGCTGATGAAATGGTAAATTGGATTGTGTATGGTTGAGAATTTTAATGCAAGAATGAATGTTATTCAAATCAAGGAAAATTGATAGTGTGAAGTTGTTGTTCTGACCAATGAAATAAAGGTTGCAATCTTTTAACTTAAGTTTTCTGTATTGTACAAGTCAAGCTTTATTATTTTTTATTATTCTGTTGTATCATATGCCTCAGGTGTTTAGGAAATGTTATAAAAGCACTGTATCACATGCATATTTTTTTTTCTTTGTGCCTTCAGGGTCTAGGAAAGACAATTCAGGCAATTTCCTTTTTGGCTTATCTTTATCAGAAGGGTATTAAAGGCCCTCATCTCATCACTGTACCCTCATCAACTGTCGGTAAGAATGTTGAATTTTTTGCATTGTTAATATGCAAAGGATTAGTGGCTATTTCTACTTTGAGTACTCCACCGCACTGTTACGTAATGCAACGCAACACCATGCCGAAATGTAGTGTATGAAGTACAAGTTTTTCCCTGTGTAATATAGAGGAGTAAAAATAACTACATAAAATTTCGGGAGAATGATGGTGAAATGGCTGGTTTCTAACCACATGGTTCCAATGATATGAGTCTGTATACTGTGTGCAATTGTGGGGATGTGACTCAGTCCACTCACTGCAGCTGTCAGTCCCCGTACACAACCCCCCCCCCCTCCCTCTTTTTTTCTCTTAGGGCCACCAAAGTAAAGTTTTTCAAGTGAGCTCGGCACACGTACCTAATGGATCCTCATAACTTAAAAATGCTGCATTTTAATTTGCAGGGTGTTCTCAGTCCAATTGCACTCGAGAGACAAAGATGAACATTTTGATATAAGCCTTGTAAGGATGCCTGCAAAATCCAGGGTATTAGGACTGCCCAGTCCCAAATCATTAAAAACAGTGTGCAAAATCAATAGGATGTTACACCATGGGAGGAGCACTCCATTTGTGCAACCTGCAATTTTTTATTTATTGTTATTTATTTTTATTTTATTTTTTTGTACTTCCAAAAGTAGAATAGTAGTGTCCCTTACTAAAGAGTATTCTATAATAAAGCAATTCAAGAAAAATACAGATGTGAAGTATGTACTTAACTAAATTTATTGATACTGTACTTATCATGCATCATACAGTACCATGACTTATCCTATTGTACATCCTTTCGTGAATTATATATGAATATTATAAAGGAAAATAAAATCTAGCACAAAATAGTAGGCAGCATTGGTGTTTCTAATAAGTCTGGCATATATCATGTACAACAAATCTAATTTCCACAATGACTGTGTCGTTATTTAATTCATGTTTTACTGTAAAATTATATACACTGATCATTCATAATATTAAAACCACTGACTGGTGACTGTTTGATTTTCAATAAAAATGGTACCTGAAAAGGGGAAGAATATATTAGATGGCATGTGAAAGGGCGGTTGTCAAATGTGGTGTGTTTAGTGCAGGAAAATGAGCAAGTTTTTAAGCATCTGAGTGTTGACAGGGGCCAATAGTTTTTGGTGGTGCAACTCCACAACAGCAGGTTCCCTGTATACAGTGGTTCGTACCTACAAAAATAGGGTCAAGGTAGGACAACTAGAAGGGATCACGGGCACCTGACGCATACTGACAAACACAGGAGAAAAGTCTCCAGCCAGTGTGGGTCACAGATCCATGATTGCACAAATTCCTGAAAAGGCTGATGCTATGATAGAAAGGTGTGTGCTATGTATAGGTTTGTATGGTTGCAGACTGTCCATGGCGACACCCGTACACCACTGAAAGCAGTTTATGGTTTGTTAAAGCCGGTGTGTGCATGTGTGGTAGTGCCTCTGGTGAGTGTATGTAGCTTGCACAGTTAATTGGGGTGGCAAAAAAAAGGTAAATTTTATTTGGGTTTTCGTTGTTGTGATTTGTCTGCAATGCACTTTTCAGTCACATGGCAGGACTATATGATGATAACCATCACGTTATTACTCAGATTTTTAAGTGAAAAACTAATCATAAACATTCTCTCTGCAGATAACTGGGTAAGAGAACTAGAGTTGTGGTGTCCCAGCCTGAAGGTCATTGTTTATTACGGTGAGTAAATTACTATAATTATCTTTTGCTATGCCTTAGGAATGTTTGATTGCTATTAAAATGAGACACTCCTTATACAGTATATTTTCACAATGGTGTTTCGTATCAGTGGTAACTTTTTTTTTTTTGTGGTAATGCAGGCTCTGTAGAGGACCGCAGATACCTCCGCCATGAAATTCTCAACAACGAAGTAGAATTCAATGTTATCGTGTCTACGTAAGTTGATGTATTAAATAGTGATCATATATTTATTAGATACTGGTTTAATTATTCAAAGACAAATTGTCTTGTTTTGCGTGAAGCAATGTTTTTTTTTTTTTTTTGTGCCTCTGCAGATATAACTTAACAATAGGCAATGAAAATGACCGCAGTCTTTTCCGCAAATTGAAGTTGCAGTATGCTGTGTTTGATGAGGGCCACATGTTAAAGAACATGAACTCGCTCCGCTACCGCCATCTCATGTCCATTAAGGTTAGTGCAGTTAGATATTGCATAATGAATTGATGAGACTTTTTTTTGATGAGACATTTTTCTTTATAAGCTTAATTTTTTTTTTTTTATTGTAATGGTTTAATATATTATGTGGAGACATGTAATCTGTTCTTTAATCTCTAGGCTGAACAGAGATTGTTGCTCACTGGAACACCTTTACAAAACAACTTGCTGGAACTCATATCCCTGCTCAACTTTATTATGCCCTCCATGTTCTCCAGCAGCACTTCACAGATTTCCAAAATGTTCTCCACGGTAGGGCAAGTGGGAGAGGTGGGAGGTTGTGGGTTTAAAGGTTTAGCAATCACACACATCTGGGGTATGATGTTTTCTCCATGTGAATGGCATAAAAAGAATATAATTGTTAATGGGAACAGAGTGGGTATTTGAAAACAACCCAGCACATCATTTGTTAAAACAATGAGGATCTGAAAACAGCAGACTGTCATTTAGGTTATTTTAAAGGAGGAACAGCTAATGCATTAAACACAAATTTGCATTATAATTTTTGGGGGGGCTTTTATAAGGGTGTTGTGTGTGAATCTGCTTCATTATTTGAATGATTAAGTAGTTGTGATGTAAATCCTGGACACTAACATAATGCCATTGCCTGTTAGAAATCATCAGAAGAGGAAAGTAGTTTCCATAAAGAGAGAATCGCGCAAGCCAAGCTCATCATGAAGCCCTTTATTCTGAGACGAGTCAAGAGTGAGGTAACCGCTCAAGACTGAGTTATAAGAATAATAAACTGTTGTTGTTGATCCTTAAAGGAATTTTCATTTAAGTAGTGATGTTATTCTGCAGGTACTGAAACAACTACCGCCTAAAGTGGAGAAGATCGAAATGTGTCCCATGAGTGAAGCTCAGCAGCAGCTCTATGCCCGTCTCTTCAGTAGACTGAAGAACACTGTTAATAAAGAGAGTATGTGTTTACATGAAATGTGTATGTTTTACATAAATGTTAAAACACAAAGTACTGATTTGTGTGTTATAAAATTGTATTTAATGTATCAGTTGACTGTTCCAGAGAATAAAACTTCTGTGCTTTCAGAGCGAGAGCTCAGTAATGTGATGATGCAGCTAAGAAAGATGGCCAATCATCCTCTGTTGCACCGGCAGTACTATACCACAGAGAAGCTTGCAGCCATGAGCCGTGCCATGCTGGAGGTAAGCACCTGGGTACTGGGTTTAAAATAAATAGTGTCGCACTATGCTAGTTGTGAAATGTTTTTTTTATTTAATACATTTAAGTTTATCCATTTAAAACAAATTTCATAGTGCATTTTGTAGTTGTCGTAGCTGTCTAAATTCATCGCAGTATAATTCTCAGTTTTTTTTTTTTTTTTTTTTTTAGGCTTGAGAAAATAAATACAAGTTCAGCTTATCTGGTGAATATTTGATTCCTCACATTGCTCTTAATTTTTTGAATCCTGATGTTTTCTAGGAACCAACACATTTTGATGCGGACCCTGCACTGATCCAAGAAGACATGGAGGTGATGTCCGACTTTGAGCTGCATAACCTCTGCAAAGAATACAGCTCCATCTCCAGGTTTCAGCTAGAAAAAGACCTCCTTCTAGACTCTGGAAAGTTTTCCTTGCTTACCAAGTTATTAGGCACGTTCAAAGAGAAGGTAATGACTGGTGGTGAAATTTCAATGAGGGTTCTCTTATGTGCTGATTTGCTGACTATATTGCAGTTGAACTGTTGAATTTAAGACTTTTTGTTTTGCTCAGGGTGACCGAGTAGTGCTCTTTAGCCAGTTCACCATGATGCTGGACATTGTGGAGATTTTACTCCAACATCTTGGTCACCAGTATGTTCGACTGGACGGCTCCACACCTATGGCAGAAAGGTTAGCATGCATGTTGGACACCATCTATGGTGGTCTTATTCTTCCTTTTCTTCGCAATATTGTTTTTCACTTGTTTGTTTTTTTTTTTGTTTTTTTTTTTGTCTAGAATTGGTCTCATAGACGAATACAACACAGACCCTGAAATATTTGTCTTCCTTCTCTCAACTCGTGCGGGCGGCCAGGGGATCAACCTTGCCTCTGCTAATGTAGTGATTCTTCATGATATTGACTGCAATCCTTTCAATGATAAGCAAGCAGAGGACCGCTGCCATCGAATGGGGCAGAGCAGGTTTGTGAAGTATTGACATGAAGATAACTTGCTTCTGATAATGTTTTAGACACGCTTGCTTGCTTGAGGTTGATTGAGATTCACAAGAATTTTTTTTTTTTTTTTTTTTTTTTATTCAGGCAAACTGTAAAAATGAGCATGTAAAGGATTTTTCATGGTTGACATACAAATGTGTCAGGAATGTTAAGATCACTTTTTATTGATGATGCACTGTTGTGTGTTAACAGGAGTGTGCAGGTTATAAAACTGATTAGTAAAGATTCAATCGAGGCCTGCATGCTTCGTGTTGGGCAGGAGAAACTCAAACTTGAACAAGACATGACTACTGATGAGGGTGAGCACATGTCTTGGACAGTACTCTAAACAAACTCTAACACTTGTTTAAGTATGTAGCAAAATATATATATATATTTTTTCACCTTTCAGGTGAGGAGGGCTCCATGTCCGAGGATGTGGCTGAACTGCTAAAAGCATCACTGGGCCTGTAATGTAAAAACATTATATACATTGCTTACAGTATTCTCACCAGAAACCGTTAGTGTGCACTTGCTAGTCATATATAGGCAGTAACAATTATCTGCGTCATTTCATCTTTGACTGAAAAACTAGCCACTTTATACTTCACTGCTGGTGTTTATTTTGGTTCTGTTCTCTGTCAGATCCTCATTTTGTCTCAGGTTGAAAGTCTAGCACTACTTTCATCTTAACCCTGGTGGAATTTACATTTGTGCCAGAACTGATTTTTGATCTGTGACGTTTTTCTAAATGTACTGTAATTTTTATTCTTTTTGTCTGTTGTATTGTTGTATATGTGCCTGTCAAATAAAGACAGTTTTTTTTTCCTATAGCCATTTAGCTACTTTTTTATTTTATTAAGAAGCAAGTCTAAATGTACAGTATGTAGTAGGATCACTTGCACTGTACATACTGTATGCGTACATATAGCATCAATAGTCTCTGCAAGTTGTACAACTGAAATTCTGCATCTGTACATAAACAAGCACATTTTCTGGCCTACTGCTTAGTCAAGATGGACTGTATGGATAAACTTTTTTCTTTTGAGTGTTTATACAAATTTTGTATTTATGAAAATCCCTTGAAATTTCTATCTTTCTTGAATGTACATTTAACTAATACAAATTAAGTCCATGCAATATTTGTAATACTTCATGTTTAACCTGATAATTTTCCATTTAGTAGAGCTAGTTCACAAGATCAGGGACTATGAACGTCACCGAAAAAGTTTGAAGTGAACTTTTATCAAACCTAATGGTTTGTTACTGCCATTATTTAAATAATATGGTAAAATGAAATCAAGCCAATACAAACCCATAATTTATGACATGTAAAACCATTCAACATGTAAGGGCACAGGCTGGTTTGCACGTAACTAACGTATGCGATAGAAAAGGTTTTCAGAAATGAAAGCTGGATTATAAATTGGTTAATTTGGCATGTCACCTTCTTTAAATTCTGTGCAACACTTTAGAGCGAGCATGTCAGCCAAAAATTTTTTTTTTTTTTTTTTTTTAATTAGCAATTTCTTGTGTCGATGATCCGGGTCCACTGTTGACCGTTTCCTCAATTTCCATTTCAAGCCATCTTTTCAGCAATTCTCCAGATTTTGGACTTTTCCAGATGCTGTTATGAAACTTCAGTAAATACAGTACTGTACAAAAAGCCACCTCTCGTTTCTTCATATTTTGCTACTAAACAGCCAAACTTTCTTGTATTTTGTAATGTAGTATTGAATAGTTTTCCATCTTTCACACAGTGGCCTACAGTATGACTAATCCAAGCATAAAAATAATCTTGAGTCATGAGTGTTGGGGCTTTTTCTTGTCGATCCCCGATCGATCTGAATGCAAGCCGGTCCGTCTGCAACACACCTCTGGCCAGGAGACGAGTCAAAGAACAACCCACAGATGACTATTTCACAAGTCTAGTGAGAAACTGGTGTAGATGATCAGACTGGTGATTAGTGATTACTGGTGCTGCTGAATGCTGTGGCTGGAACAGACGAGGGGAAATTAGGTTGCTGCTGAGGTTCTTAATTAAATGACTCAATTTTTAATTATCTTTATGACAACTTTGTCACAGTAAAATCTTTGTTTCCCTTTTTCTTTAGTTTCGGAAATGAGAGGTGGCTCATTTTTGGTTGGGAATGACATGCTGAATTTTCATAGGAACATGTAGGAATCATAGGATTATAGTTTGAATCTTTCTTTATGGAAAATAAATGACAAATGAGACCCGGTTGTGGAAAATAACACCATGTTGTCCACTCATATTACCAGTAATTTCCTTAGTAGTGTAATTATGTTTATTATTCCTTTCCTTCTTATCCAGTTATTTAGCTGTTTTTCTCATTGCAGTAGTGATACTGATATTAAGGCATATTGGTGGGTGATGTTCCAGTATGTGTGATGTATTTTGTTGATCTACCTTGTAAGTAATGGACAAATTGTTAATGTCTAACACATTTTCATATGTGGTTTGCTGGATATTTTCATTATTAGACGTTCTTCAGCCTAGAATAGACATTTGGGTTAAAAATATTCTAACACCTTACATCCCTGCAACGTACAGAGATGCCACAACCATCTTTAGTCATGAGGGTAGGGCAAAATTCTGAGAGTTTTGTGTCCAGGGATTGTGTTCTGTGACGCATGGAGAAGGGAAATAGTCGTTCCTTTGATACTGTTCACCTATTCTACAAATAAAACACCAATGTCCAGAGTGCCCATATTTAATACTTGGTTGCAAATCCTGATATCTGTTCTTGTTCTTGCTTGTCCTTAGGTTTGAGTGCTTGCCTTATTAGTCTTGTCTACTGTGAATGGCTGTCCAATGAGTTTTAAAGTTACTGAATCTGTGCAGGCAGTATATCCCTGTACACTTCAGAGCTCATCCTGATAAAGTCACACAAATAAATGCAAGGGAACTAGTTTCACTGGCGGCTATACATGTCCATACAATAAAATGAGGTTGGCTTGTGAGCAAATCCTTCCTTCTCCATCCTGCCATCTTCTTCACATCATTCAAGTCCAAGTAGTACATGTTTTTAGCAAACACTAATCAAATCTTCCTGCTTTTAGGTTTTACCATTGGGGTTAAATGCTTGATGGTTAACTTTGATGACATAAAAATGCTGTAATGAATACACAGTTTACCTTGATTTAGATGTAAACACACTCAAAAGCTGTACATTTTTCAAATATTTAATTCCAACTTCCATATACTATGGTACAGAGCTACAGTAACAAAAAGTGTCAATGTCAAGTAAATCAACCTTGAATTCATATTAATCAAGAAATTGCTGTAAAAACATGTAAGGTTTTCCTGTCCTCATTATTCTATATAGAAAGTGCTGACACTAATAAACATGCAAACTGATCTATTCCACATTCATATTTTATAGTCATTTGAAATTGCATTAAATGTATTTATAAATGACAAAGCTAAGTTAGACTAGAATTTTAACAAAACAGTTATATATAGTTAAGAGATATTTAGATCAAAACATTAATTTCTGTAAATGCCTGACCGAGGCACTCATGCTTTTGGAGAGTATTGTCCACACCTATGACCATCCAGGTGAGCATCACATTGGGCGATGTAGGTAAAATAAAAAACTCCAGATGTTAATCCACAGCTACTTGGGTGATTTCCCTGTTTAGGATAGACAACACACCTTCCTATCAGGTCGTCATATTTTACATCTCTGTCCCACACCTCAAAAATTAACGCATGACCAAATTCTATTGAACCAAAATCGTAACTAATGTACCATTCTGGGTTGTCATTATCCATCACTATGTTTGTCTCTCTATACATGTCATTGTACCACACTTTGACAAACCCATCTGTTTGAGTCCAAAAATCTGAGTTTAGACCCGTTGCCCGCTGCACAACCACACGCAAGTTGCCATGACCTGCTTGCAGAGGGCAGCAGTTGTGATCCAAGTTTGGTGTTGGTTTGCAATCGTGGTTCTGATTCTGTTTCAAAGGAAGCATGTTCTCTTTAATGTAATCAGTCACAGCCCTCTGCAGATTGGCACTTAGTTCTGGGTCAGTTACCAGGTAATGAAGAGGATAAATGGCATATGATAATATCTCAGGTTTATCATGCAAGCTGTTCATCCAGCTTGCATAAACATCGGCTGTGCTCTGACTAAACAAAAGGTGTGAGAAGTAACGTTCACCTCCCAAGACTTCCAACTTCTGTGTCAAGAAGCTCTGATGGAAGCCCAAGCTCATGCTATCCTTGAGAATACTGGAGCATTTATTAGAAAACGATGCATTTGCAGGCAGAAATCTTAGAGCAATTTTGAACTCAATATTCAGACAGTTATTTATTTCAGACTCAAAAAAACCCTTCAAGGTTGCAAGGCAGGTTCGGAAGGCTGTGACTTGTCTCACACGTCCTCCTAATTGGACATGTCGGATATAATGGGTGCCATACACATCAATAATCCTCTGATACTGAGATTTTGTTTTCTCACTGTAGGATCTAGGCAGTTGAAGTAAATGTTTAGTGAATTCTGCACTGAGCTCTGGATGATCCATTACCCTGTAGCTGAAAAAGAGAAAAAATATTGTTTTTAGTTGTCCTTAACTTTGCTACCTACGTAAATATCTAAATTTATATATTTTATATATTTTAGCTAAGACCGAACAATTTAAAGAAGAAATATTACACTAAGTATACAATACAATACAATACTAAGATTTCTAATTTTTTATTAGTACTTTCTTGCCAAGTACTAATAGCATGGTTGTCACCCATATCCTCACATGTATAGCCAATAAGCGATGTTCTCAGAAGAAGCTGTTTCAGTGTGTGACCTACTAGAGGCTGGTAAAATAAATAAATAAATTAAGTTGGGCAGATCTTGGCACATAGGTTTAGATAGAGTTGGTACCAGAGATTTTTTTTTCTTGTTCAAATATATAGGAGAGCTTTATTAAGCCAGACTATTACATATTATGTATATATTGAATGAACAGTTTTTGTAAATAAAGATCTGAAAGATCCTGTTGATCTCACATATATTCTCTGGAGCTGAAAGCACTTTTTTTCTTTGATTTTTGATTTTGGTGGGGATGATGGCGGGGAAAGCAGCAACCACAATGATTCCCTGTGAAATTTCAGATTGATTTTAAAATACTACTTTTGACATATAAAGCATTAAATGGTCTTGCGCCGCAGTATCTGAGTGAACTGTTAGTGTCTTACGATCCGCCACGCCTACTTCGATCAAAGGATGCAGGCTGCTTGTCAGTACCGTGTATTATGAAAGCTGGGGGCAGAGGTTTTTCTTACAAAGCCCCAAAGTTATGGAATAGTCTTCCAAACAGAGTTCGGGACTCAGACACAGTCTCAGTGTTTAAGTCTAGACTAAAAACTTATTTATTTAGCCAAGCATTTTTGTAAATAGATTTGCCTTTGGTAAAGGAGCAGATCTGGGGGACTCATGGACGTAAAGTGAACTGGTATGTTCACTTATTTATTTCAGAAATATAACATGGGTAATGATATATATAGATATAGATAGCATTGATGCTTTATGCAATATATTTGCATTCTGTGAATTTAAAATCATACAGTCCCTTCCAAAATATTGGAATTGCAAGGTTTTTTGTTTGATTGTATGCTTGTGCTGTTCCCTGAAGACACTGGGTGTTAAAGCTCTGAATGGTTATTGAGCCTTTAAATCAAATTGAGACTTGTGATGATAGATTCCATGGATCAAGGTATCTGTAAATTGACATTTACAGAATCTTTCAGGTTCAATACAGTAAGTCTTAGCTGCAGTAAAACATTTAAATTGTGCAAACACTTTTAAAAAGGCTATCAAAGGCATCTATTCTGGCCAATGACTAATAACCAATTCAGTTACTGGAATGCCTGGTCCTTGAAAATTATCGGTTAATTTGTCGTCAACTTGGTGAAGAGACACATCTGTCTGTAGCAACATACAATCATACACAAACACCACTTTCAGATTACAGGAACCAAGAGTCCAATCTCCACCAAAATTATTGAAAGGCCAAAGTTGGGAGAGAAATTATCTGCTTATTATTCAAAACATATGAGGTCATCGGTCAAGCATGGAAAAGGTAATGTCATGACTTGGGACTGCATAGCTGTAGAAGTTAGAATTACTAATAGTTTTATTTTTTTATGTAACTCATGATGGTAGGTTCAGATGAATTATGAAGTTTACAGACTGCATGGCATTTTACAAAGAAATGCATGCCAGCACAATAAAGTGACTTTATCAGGGGTTGTTTCTGTCAATATCTGCTCCAAAACTTGCAAACTTTTGCTTACCTACAGTACATAAAGTGGGTGGTATGCCACCAAAGGTGCCATGTTTTCTAGTTGTTTAATAAATTTATATAT